>CM076582.1:1317220598-1317463985 GCA_034641835.2 Pinus albicaulis | reverse complement strand
GGGTCATAAAGGTGACTGTTACAGGCAGCTTCAATGCTTCTCATTTAATTATCAACCCAGGGCAAGTCTTGTTATTTCAAGAGTGTAAGCATAGTATATGCAAGTGATACCAAAGGACAACTACTCTAAATTATCAAAAGCAAGACTATCTAATTCTCGAAGTTCAATCAAATTGGAAGGGAATTATAGAATGCTTTTGACTATTATGTTCTAAGTATATGCATAAATGACTATCCCGGCTGAAAATAGAAAACTACGATTCAATAGCATACTGCGACGAATTGAACAACAATCCTAATAAATTGAACAACGATTGTTTATCTGAATTTTGCAATGGAATTTTATTTTAAACTAATGAATGTCATTCCTCTGAATCAAACAATAACCAAATGCTTCACAACGATAATGAAAAGATCCAACATTAACTATATGCAGAATTGAACAACAGTCATGCTAAAACTAATCAAACACTATAAAAGCATTGGGAAATGAAGAAAGCATCAAAAAATTTATGGAAACATTGATTGTAAGCAAGAAAGCATGAATGGTGAACTATACTAATGAAAGAGGAAGTCGTAGCATCTTATGTTCACAATTAACCAAATAAATGATATCTTATTAAATGCATTAGATGATTGGAGACACAAGTTTTGTAATTAAACGTATAACACGGAAGCAGCAGAGAAACTCCCAGGGCTGGGCCCAAAGCCACTAGAAGTCTATTTCTAAGGAAAACTTAGAGATTGACTATTCCAAAAACGGTAAAATATTTATTAAGTTGGAGATTAATACATTAATACAACTTGACAATTATGTCCCTATACGTCTATTACAAAGGAAAATATCTTTGCAGATCTGTTCGTTGGTCTTCAGCCTTTTAAAGGCGAATTCAAAAGTAGTAACGGGTCCTTTCCATAAGGGATCCTGCTGCTCATGGCTATTGTTTGAGTCTTCCAAGCGTGGATGTGCCTTTCCATCTCCCGCCGGTCCATAAGAGCCATCATGATCTCGTTTGCCTCTCTTGTTAGTTGTCTTTCAGTTATCAGCAGTTCAACTGCTTTTCTTCCCAATCAATAAAGATACAACGAGTCAATTTTCTATTGTTAAACATTCCTTTTATCATCATTTCATTTTGTCTTGACTTTACATTAATTCTCTTTTCTTTATTTATAAGATGAGGGGACAGTTCATAGAACTACATAACAATTCATGGTAAAGATAGGATGAAACGTACCTTCTTCTTGGCCCAACATACTCCCCTGCTTACCTATTTGCAGGTCCTCATGCAAACAAATGGTTGAGGTGCAACTGGGTTAGAGAATATGCAAGGTAGACCTCTTCTTTATAGAGTTCGAAGCCATGTCTCCGTCTGATCTTTGCAAAGGCGGAGTTCGTGTGCCCCTCTGGTAGCTCATAATCGTGATGATAACCCTCAAGGGAGTACCAGATGAGAGGGCACCTGTATTTTCACCCTATCCATGTAGGGCCCATGTTTAAGATTATATTGTTGTATAAAAGAAATCTGGAAGCAACTGCTTTGAATTTTATGTAACCAAATGGATCTCTATTTTTCACATTGTTCGTGGAGGCTAGCCATCTCTGTTTAGTTGCTACAAATGCTTCTCCCTGAATGTCCTAGAAGTACTCCTGCCCATGCTACACTATATCCCTATGAATAGGCCCCAGCTTGGAGATCACTCCCTTCCTCTGCATGAATTTCTTATGCTAGGTGAATAGGTATAGGGGTTTAATAAGCTCCCCCCTAACCCATAGGTCTAGGCCATGCTCTCTCTTCTGGAAGGTGTTGTAGGTTTTATCCCACCCAGTCTGGTTCTTGGAAAAATATAGGAAATCCTGGAACTGAACGTTCCTTATAAAGGGGCTGGGATTGTTGTATAATTCACACAAAAGATATTGGACCTGTTCATTCTGAAAATTGCAACATTGGACGAATTCCTCAATGATTTTAAAAGTTGTGGGTTGCATCCTCAGTTGCAGAGAGGTCCTTGAATTTCTCCAATAGTTCCTGATGTTATTATGCGGGTACTACTTCCTTTCTATATTGTGCCAATTCTTGCTAGGTTTGAATTAATTTGTTATGCAATTTTTGATTGGAAACCTTTTCTACAAGGGGAGTGTAGGAAGGTGTCTCCTCCATTTGAGTTTCCTTTTCTTCTGTAAGTTCCAGCCTAGTCTACACATAAGCTTCAGCAGTTTCTACTAGGTCAGTCTATACCTTGATCTCAACAGTGTCCACTCGGTCATTCTGTACGTCAATCTCAGCAGTGTCTATCAATTGGGTGACAAACTCTGTTTGGGTTTCTATGGTGGCCAATTCCTTCTTAGGCTTTCGAGCCTTGCTCACTTCCTTCAACTGTTTCTTCAGATGTTTTATCATCTTTCTTAACCTCCTATAGGTCAAGCTCATTTTCCTTAGATTTTTTTTAGCTAACTTCTCTTCTAGCAAGGTTTTGGCAAGGGATGGAGGAGCAACAACTTCATTGTCAGGAATGGTGGTGCCAGTTCTAAATTTATCAGTGATGATATTTCCTTCCTGTGATCCGAAGTTTATTTCTATATTAACGTCCCGACTGGGTGAGATATTGTTCCCTTCAGGTGTTAGGGGGACTGTCTCCATGCTTTCATTTTGATCTAATGGGACAGTTTCTCTCAACTGGTTTTCAAATTTGGATATCCCTTCTGCTCATTCTTCCCTATTCATCCAATCACTCTCAGGAGGAGATAAGGCCCTAAAAGCCTATGATTCATTCTGGTGGGGTAATATTTCAGTGCAGCCAGAGCTGTTGGCAGTGGCAGATTGATTCAACGATTCCTCTTGCTCTTCAGCTTGTCCAGATGGGATTCTAATTTCACGGGATTCCCTCATTTTATTTAGGGCTTGAGCCATTTCCTCTTCATATTCTTATAACGGCATGTTTTGAGGGCTTGAAGGTGGTGTATGGGATAGCCTTGCCTCATCTAGAAATTCCAAGGTGTCTTGTCGTAATTATAGTCTTTCGGACCATCTTCATTTCCCTGGTTCTGAAGTCAAAGCACGAGCCCTTTTCCCTCTTGCTCTTCTGGGTATGTTTATTCTAGGAAGCTCAATTTTTGTTCCGACAGGGTTTTCCTCAAGGGCATGCAGGGCAAGATTAACAAATTTTTCCCAAGATGTTTGTTGTTTTCCTAGCTCATGGATGATAATTAACTTGATTAAGCCATGGTGGCTGACGACTTCTTGGGGGTTTTTGGCCTTTCTAATTCGAACAACAATGTCGTGAAATACAAAATTCAAGAAATAAGGCAGATTAATAGAAAATTTTCATTTAAGAACAGCTAACAGTTTAAGTTGACGGGGTTTTGCCACGTCTTGGCGTCCATCGCATGTGATGTATCTTTGAATGAACGCTGCCAATTCTTGCCAAGGTTGTTGTAGGGACGCAGGGTTAATCCCCTTTCCTTTCTATTACAATGGTTCTCCTGGGATCTAGTATGCTAACACTGCTTCACGTAGGAGGATATGTTTCTCGGTCCATCTTTCTCCCTCTACTGGTATTCCAGAGACCTCAGCGATGATATCCTCTATGACCAATATAATCCTTCCTCTGATTCTAGTATTTCCCTCATGTAGGTTCTACAGGAAGTCAACTGCTATTTCTGTGTCAAACCCTTGCAATTTGTGTAGGTATGGAAACCAACCAACTTGTTGGAGAATGGTGCAAGTTGCGTCTGAGATTTGGAAGGTTGTGGGTTCATTTTAGAGAGAATTTCCTCCCATGGTTGATGTGTTATCTGAACTAATTTCTCCCTCTGTCTGCGTTTCTTCCGGTCCTATTGGTTAGAACAAACACTACATGCGAGAGAAAAAAGAAATAGCAACCTTGTGTTACAAATGTATGTAACTTCATATTGTAAATGCAATTATCTTTTGGTCCCATCAGCGTATCCAAAGGAAGTTGCGCAGGGAATTCACATGCTTATTATTTATGGATATTTACACCCCCTCTCTCGGAATAAGGGCGTCAACGTAATTAAGTACAAGAGATATTGGAGCAATCATGAATGCATACCGGGGACAATGTCAGAAATCAGTAATCACAGTTTGTACGAGAGAAGGGCGTTCGTGGCCTTGGAGCTCAAGAAAAGAGGAGAGATTGCAACAATAATGAATGCATGCGATGCAAAGGTCGGAATTGGTAATTATCACAAGTGTATATCAGGTGCAAATGACCGAAGAAGGGAAGAAAGCGATATAACAATTATTATGATAGGATGTCTTTATTTAATGGTATCGCATGATGGAAGCATGACAATGATGTATAATGATTGGTTCCATCATCCCTTAATTCAAACATTAAAGGATAATTCATAGTTAATTATGCGGGTAAATAGTATTATCACTTATTCGAGTAGCGCTTTTATCTCAGAAATGGATGAAAATAGGAAATAAGGCATATATAAAAGTAATTGGCTATTGTTAAAAATGAAATAATCTCATACCACAAGCAGAGCCATTGCTGCTAGCAAACGTTCATAGCCTCGACAGGGTTAATATTTTAACCCGAAAAATGAGCCAGAATCAATCTATGTAAAATTAGATATTTTACCAATTTTATGGAGAGATCAACGTGCTGATGTGGTGGCTAGATAGTCAAGGTGCCAATCATTGGGGTTGTAACAAAGTGATTAGGCCAGCTTGTGATGAGACCTCATGTCCTTCAAGAAGTTGGAGCTGTCGAGAAGGTCACTACCCTGGTGTGTTGGCCATTGTGGGCATGTCACTTGTTAAACCCTTATGATCATGGTAGGTTGGCTCGTGATGAGACCCCCTATTCTCTCTTAAAATTTTGAACATAAACATAATATTTATTTTTGAAAATTAGGAATTTTTCTTTATTTTATGAAGATACCACTTGGCTGGTGTGGTGTCCAGATAGTCACAGTGCCATTGATTGGGATTGTAACAGAGTGATCAGGTTGGCTCGTGATGAGACCCCCTATTCTCTCTTAAAAATTTACATATAGGCATAATATTTATTATTCTTTATACATGAAGGAAGGCTCATTAACTCCTTAAGAGTTAGGGATGGTGTGAATAAAAAGGATGTCAATACAATTAATACTTCTTATTCCTATATGTCAAGGGGAAATACTACTCGAGAGTGTAGAAAGATATACCATTATAAGACTATAAATTGTATGATAACATGTTTGAGTAGGAGACGTCTTAGCCTTTCATTGCATAGATAAACCGTGTTAGCTTCTTGAGTAGAGATTTCCATCAAAGTTCCAAAGGATCATCATATTATTAAAATTACTGCATTTCTCATTTTCAAGTGTCAATTCCTGTTTAGAAATTTCTTTTATAGCTAGGGTGTGAAATGAGGAATGGATATTCAAGAAGAGATCATTAAAAAAAAATGATCATGCTTCGAAAGGGAAAAAAAATCAGTTGTTCAATCTGATTGAACAACAAATATAACACATGGTTATTCAATCTGATTGAACAACAACCATTCCAAGTTTTTCACAACGAAAATAGACATGCAAGCACATGGTTGTTCAATCCGATTGAATAGAAGTTGTTCAATCTGATTGAACAACAACTTTTCAATTGGATTGAATAGCAGTCGTTCAAAGATTTCAACAAAAAAATAAACAACAAAAGGACACGGTCGTTCAATCCGATTGAAAAAAAATTGTTCAATTGGTTTGAACAGTATCCATTCAAAGATTTGAAAAGCAAAAATAAATAGCAAAAGGAACAGTGGAGGAAAAAGATACAATTGTGAGTATAAATAATTTACGACAAAATGAGAAAAATATAAATTGTAGGGAAATTATATACAATATTTACAAGAGGAAGTATCAAGCTTTTATGCACTTAAATTTGTGGGGCTAGCACCCCCTGCTGCTAAAATATGGATAGTCGGATCATTGCGTACCTGTTGGCAGAAAGAATCCCTTGTAAGTGGTTTGCGATAGAGACACACTCTGTGCCTATTGACTCAGAATGTAGAACCAGATCCGTCTATGATGGTCAAGGTGAGGGTACCATTGTTGTGTACTTCCTGAATTTCGTATGGACCGAGCCATCTTGTTTGTAACTTGCCTGGATTGTCTTGGAATATGGATTCATAGAGAAGTGCCCAATCTCCTTTCTATAATGTTTTCCTTTTTGATTAGGTTATCATGCCACTTAGCTCTTTATTGTTGGATGGTTGCGGTGCACTACATAGCGAGTAGCCGTATTTCAACTAATTCATTTATTTGCTAGAGTCTTCTAATCTGGGCCTCTGTCATGTCGAGCCCCACCTCCTGGGGTGTCCTTAGAGTGTTTATTTCGAATTCAATAAGAAAAATAGGTTCTCTTCCAAATTCCAGATGATATAAATAATATCTAGTGGTGTTTTTCGATGTTGTGCGGTAAGCCCACAAGGCCTCTGGTAGTCTAGTAGCCCAATCCCGGTGATGTGTCGATACTGTTTTAGTGAGAATTGCCTCAAGGAATTTGTTAGTACTCTCAACCTGCCCATTTTCCTACAGGTGGTAGGAATATGTGACTCTATGGATGATATGGTTGTTCTTCAGGGTGACCATAATTTTATTTCCCACAAACTATGCCCTCCCATCAATTATCACTTCCTGTGGTAAGCCATATCGCACAAGTAGCTCAAAAAGAAAATTAATCACAGATTCTTTCGTAGCTCTTGATAAAGCCACTATTTCTACCCACTTGGTTACGTAATATGTGGCAACCAGTATGTAGATATTTTGGTTTGATGGCGGGTTGAATGGTTGAACGAAGTCCAGTGCCCACCGATCGAATGGTTCTACTACCAATTATGGTTGTAATGGAATTTCATCAGCTTGGCCCAGGTGGCCCATTCCTTGGTAACTATCGCACGCTTGGACATATTTCTTGGCATATCTAAAAATCGTAGGTCAATAATAACCCATTTGCAATACTTCGTGCCGCGTTCTGCGAATTGCAAAATGGCCACCACAAGTTTCATCATGACAGGCCCATAGAATGTCATAAATCTCATCTTCCCAGATGCATCTACATTTATGCATATCAGCTACTCTATGAAAGAGGTATACACCAATCCAGCAGAATCTAGCACTGCATTGAATAATCACCTTTTGTTCCCTTGATGTCAAATGTCTGGGAAGATTTCCTACTACTACATAGTTTGCTACATCTGCGTACCATGGTGTTTTTACTACTATAGCAAATAGATGTTCGTTAGGAAACTGATCGTCCACCACTAGTGTGTCATCTAATCTGGTAACTCTAGATAGGAAGTCTGCAACCACATTCTCCTTCCCTGGACGGTCTTTGATAGTTATGTCTACTTCCTGCACAAGCAGCAACCAACGAGTTATTCTCCCATTTGTAATTGGTTTATTGGCTAGATATCTAATGGAATATTGACGGGTATAAATGATTACTTGATAGCGAGTTCTATAATGTCTAAACTTATTAATATCATAAATGATAGCCAAGAACTCTTTTTCAGTAACTGTATAGTTTAATTCGGTAGAAGTGAGATTCTTGCTGATATAATAAATATCATAGGGATTTTTACCTTCTTCTTGACCGAGAACTGCCCCTACCGTTGTGTTGGATGCATCTGACGAAATGTGAAAGTAAGCCTCCATTTTCTTTAAATATGTAAAAGCATTGTAACATTTATCAGAACAATGGAATTCAACATTTCCAGTTAATGCATACAAGGGCGTAGCAATTTGTGAAAAATTATTTATAAACCTATGATATTACCCTACATATCCAAGAAAACTACGTACCTCTATCTACGTACAAGGTGTGGCTAATAAAAGGATTACTTTTATTTTTTTCAGGTCTACCTGTATTCTAGCTGCAGAGATATAGTGTCCTAGGATTACTACTTTAGTCATCATCATGTGACTTTTTTCATTGGTTAAACACAATCCGGTAGCAATACATCATTCCAATAATTTTTCTAGTGTTTCTAGTGCTTGATCAAAATCATCTCCATATGGGGTAAAGTCGTCCTTGTAAATTTCAAGTCCCTCATTTCTTAAATCAGGAAAAATGTTGACTATGGCTCTTTGGAAGGTTGCTAGGGCATTGAATAATTCAAATGGTAATACCATGTAGGAAAATGTACCCCATGGGTAGGTAAAGGTTGTTCAAACCTAGTCTTCGGGGCCTATCTGGATTTGATTGTAACTTCTGAACCCATTAAGAAAGGAAAGGAACCACTTTCCTGCCAATGTATCAAGTAATTGGTCAATAAAAGGAAAGCGGAACTGATATTTTTATGTTGCTTTATTTAGTTCTATGTAATCCACACAGATTCCTAACTTCCCACTCTTTTTAGGAACGACTACTAAAGGATAGACCCATTTGCTATCTGAGATAGGATAAATGAAGTTTACATCCAACAACTTTTGCAATTCATCTTTTACAATGTATTTCAGATGCGGGTTTAGCCGTCATCGAGGTTGTCGTATGGGTCGATTTTTCTTGTCAATATAAATGTGATGTGTGCATAGTTGAGGATATATACCCTTCATGTCTAGGTAGTCCCAAGCAAATGATCTCTGATATCTTTGTAAAACCTTTATGAGCTTTTGATTTTGGTTACTGTCCATACTACCATTGACATTTAGAATCTTCCTTGGCTAAATTTAAATTGGTATGTTGTTGCAAACAATAGTATTGGGTATATGCTGATTATCAATGTCTGCCAAAGGGTCTTCCTATGTTTCATCATCAAGAATTATTCTTATCATTTGGGATTTTAAGTTTCTAGGCACAAATGGCCAATTCATGAGGTTATTGATTACACTGCCTTTAGTTTGATCTTTGAATTCAAGAGCTTCAACTATTGTCAGTGGTGAACAGATATTTTTTTCCCAGTATGTATGTCAATGCTTGTGAATTCTTACCATGGGTAGACTTGGTTTTGCATGCAGGTAAATGATAATGTTTTTTATGGAATCACCTCTATAAATGGTAATGTTGCCTTTCTGATAGCCTATGTAAGCATCGGTTGTTGCTAACAAAGGTTGAACCAGTATCAGGGGGTGTCCATCGATCCTACTCTTTGGGTTACTAACTAAAATGTCAGTTGGATACTCCCATGAGTCCATAGAAACCAGGATGTCTTGTAATATTCCTTCTGGTTTGGTAACAGATCTATTAACAATTTCCAGCAAGGTAGTTGTGGGTTCTAATGCTGTTATGCCTAACTTCTTGCAGGTCTTTGTAGCCAAGATGTTGACAGCCACCCCTAAGTCAACCAATGTGTTTGGAAAGGAGTGGCTAGAGATTTTCACAATTACTATGGGGTTCCCTGGATCCTCATATTTAACGGGTGTTTCCTTACCCAATAGTAGGTCCGATAGTGCCCCTACCACATGAACAATGGATACATTTTTTTCTTTCCTCACCTGTTTCTTTCTGCACAGCTCTTTAATTGTCTTTGCATAGATATGAATGTCTTGTATAGCCTGTAAAAGAGGGATTTTAATGCAAATGTTTTTTGATTCCCCTAGGATATTAAAATCTGGGGAGACTATTGGTCTAAGAAGTGTTAATATTTAAGGGAATGGAGGGGGAGAAAGGTTTTCAGGTCTCCGTTGGTCAACTACTTCCCTTCCTTTCTATACCTTTGTTTCAGTCATAGTTATTTTCCTAGGCTCTATCGGAGTTCCAGATTCAAGTTGTGGTAGGGTTGTATATTATTTTGGTGGGATAAATCATCTTGATCTCAGCCTTAGTTCATTGCATTGCTTTTGTTCTGTTTTTGGGGTTTTGGTTTTCAACAATCTGAATTAGCTGAACCAACCTATTGTTAGGATTAGGATTGGGTTGATCCAGTAGTTGAGGCCATATGATAGGTTGAGGGTTGTGATGTACTAGGTATGGAGCTGGTAATGTAGGTTGATTTTGAACCCCTGTCCCTGTCGGTAGGCTGGTCATTCCCAAAGGTCTTTGCCAGTTATGACACCAATTTAGGGTTTGTGAAGTGGAGGAAGGCCACTGGGACTGATAGGGATTTTTTTCCAGTAAGGGGGAGAACAATGAAAAATTGGCCAATTATTACCGAAAGAGGGTTATTTCAGCCAAGGAGGCATAGGAAATGATTGAGATGGTCAAGTAGAGAAAGTTGATTGGTTCTACCAAACTGTTGCATGGTTCTACTGGTTAAAATGTGAAGAAGAAAAGAACTGAGGCAGGTCTTGTGGCATACCTGGTCGTGCTTTCCACTGTCGATGTTGGTTCATTAGATATACTAGTTCTGTCTCTTCTTCTACTTATTTAAAATTTTCTTTCAACCCCTGAAGTGAAGGGAAATGATCAGTGGCATGGTCCTTGGTACAAATAGCACATGTCTGGACCATGTCTAATGGACATTCTCGTTGGTTTTGCTTCTTCTGACAGCATGGGAAAAATAGGGCCAAGTTTTGTTCTGCTATAGTTTAATTTTTCTTGTAGGACATCTAGCTGTGTTTTTAGGGTGCCCAAGATATCAATTTTTAAATCTTCTAAAAGATTACCAAATTCTTCTCTGGTCATGTTGCCACTGGACTACTTAGGGTTCCTTGTAGCTGAGTATTGCTCGGTTGGCCTACTTCGCGTACTACCCTGAGAACACCTGATACATAGTGAAATAATATCATCATATTCTTCTTGGTAGATGTCCTGTTTTCCCATTATGTTAAATGTTTCAACCCATTCTTCTCTCATTCCTTTAGTCATTGTTTATTTTAAGATGTCTTTAGACAGTGTAGTATATGGAGATCTTTGCAAGTTATATTGAAATCTTTCGACATATTCTTCTAATGTATCATTGCCTTTTGAAGACATTTTGAATATTTCATCTTTTAGTTCTCGATTTTGGTAGTAGTCTTGATATTTATTAAGAAAATAAATTTTCATCTTGTCCCAGCTATTAATGGTTCCCCCACCAAGCCCCATGAACCAACGTAATGTTGTTCCCTTCAAGGTAGAGGGGAATAATTTCAATTTCTGAGGGCCAGTGGTGTAGTCATATCCCCTACATAAGACATCGAATTCAAATAAGAATGCATGAGGGTCTTCCGATGTCAACCCATGGAAGGTGGGGATATTTTGTAATGGAATGGCTTTCATAGGGGCATTTGCAGCAGGATCAACAATGGGATACTCCAATGTTGATGTCTGCCTCTGGTTCTGGTTCTGGTTGTTTGCCATTTGATCGAATATATTCCAATAATCTTTAGGAATTTCTTGTTTTGGAGGAATAATCTCAGTGTAATTAGGGAGTTGATGTGGAGGAAGCCTTACAACACTTCCCTGTTTTTGGACGTTGGGTGTCTCTATTTCAACTACTCTCTTAGGGGATCCAGGCTCTAGATTTTTTACCTGTACTACACTACTGGTTTCTCCTTCCCCTTCCTATAAATTGCAAGAACCTCCCTCTCTTGAAGGGCCAGGACTTACGTGATCAGCAGTCTAAAGGCTTTTTTCAGACCCTTCTATTTCACTGTGAATATTGGCATGGGCTACAGATGGTGAGGTTGTTGCCTGAGGGAGTGTAGTAGGACTTTGAGTAGGAATGGTTATGGGTCCCACGGATGCATGGGATTCAACCTTCTTAATGATTTCGTCTATATATATTGTTCTTCCAAGGATCACGGGTCCTTTGGGTTTTGTTGATTTAAGTGGGGGATTTTGATTTGTTTCTATCTTTTTCTTCCTAGTCATGAAACAAGATCACCTATCCTACTAACCTCTACACATTTGCTGAGAAGCGCGCTGGAGAGCAAGAATTTTTCTTGCCGGTATGCAGGTTCTTACCTCCCATTTTCAATACCCAATTCTTTGCGACAAAAGGGAAAATTAATAAAGGACATCACTCTCAAACACTCTCCCTGGCAATGGTACCAAAAATGTTGGGTCATAAAGGTGACTATTACAGGAAACTTCAATGCTTCTCATTTAATTATCAACCCAGGGAAACTCTTGTTATTTTAAAAGTGTAAGAACAATGTATGCAAGTGATATCAAAGGACAACTAATCTAAATTATCATAAGGAATACTATCTAATTATCAAATTAAATCAAATCAAATTGGAAGGGAATTATAGAATTATTTTGACTACTCTATTCTATGTATATGCACAAATTACTATCCCGGTTGAAAAGAGAAAACTATGATTGAATAACATACTATGATGAATTGAAAAACAATCCTAATAAATTGAACAACAAATTTAATAAATTGAATATCAATTGTTTATCTAAATTTTGAAATGGAATTGTCTTTTAAACTAATAATTTACATCGCTCCAAATTAAACAACAACCAGACGCCTCGCAATGATAATGAAAAGATGCAACATTAAATGTATGCATAATTGAACAACAATCCTTCTAAAACTAATAAAATGATTATAAAAGCATTGGGAAATTATGAAAGCATCCAAAAAATTGTGGAAACATTGATCGTAACCAAGAAAGCATGAATGGTGAAAAATTATAATGACAGAGGAAGTCGTAGCATCTTATGTTCACAATTAACAAATTAAATGATATCTTATGAAATGCATTAGGTGACTGGAGACACAAGTTCTGTAACTAAACGTATAGCACAAAAGTAGCGAAGAAACTCCCAGGGTTGGGCCCAAAGCCACCAGCAATCTACTGTTAAGGAAAACTCAGAGATTGACTATTCCAAAAATGCCAAAATCTTTGTTAAGCTGGAGATTTATATATTAATACAACTTGACAATTTTGTCCCAATACTTCTATTACAGAGGAAAATATCTATGCAGATCTGTCGATCTCATTGGTCTTCATCCTTTTAAAGGCAAATTGAAAAGTAGTAACAGGTCCTTTCCATATGGGATCCTGTTTCTTGTGGCCATCGTTTCAGTGCTCCAAGCATGGATGTGCCTTTCCATCTCCTGCTGGTCCATAGGGGCCATCATGATCCCATTTGCCTCCCTTGTCAGCTACATTTCGGTTATCAGCAGTTGAGCTACTTTTCTTCCCTATCAATAAAGATACAACAAGTAAATTTTCCATTGTTAAACATTCATTTTATCATCAGTTCATTTTGTCTTGACTTTACATTATTTCCTTTTTCTTTATTTCTAAGATTAGGGGAAAATTCATAGAAGTACATAAAAATTCGTGGTAAAGATAAGATGAAATGTACCTTCTTCTTGTCTCAACAGTCTACATATCTCTTTTGTGAATCTTGAGATATTTTAATATTTTGTTGATCTTCTTCACATTTGTTTCCATTTTCTACAATGTATCTGGTCCAAGAATCAACTTATCCTCTGGTTGACTACAACGGAGATAAGTGTGGCATTTTCTGCCATACAATGCTTCAAAAAGACTCATATTAATAGAAGCTTGATATATATTATTATATGCAAATTCTGTCAGATGCAAAAATATTCCCATCTTGTAGGTCTGTCCACCACTTACATGCGCAACATGTCTTCTAAAACCTGATTGGTTCTTTTAGTATGCCCATCTATTTGAGGATGGTAAGCGGTACTAAACTTCAATTTGGTACCCATTCCTCCAAACAGAGTTTTCCAAAAGGATGAAGTGAATTTTGCATCTTTATCATATATAATCATTTTTTGGATTCCATGTAATTTCACAATTTCTTTCATGAACACATTGGCTACTTGACCTGTGCCAAAAGTAGATTGTATTGGTAAAAATTGTGCTGCCTTAGTTAACATGTCTACAACCACCATTATAGAGTCATGTTGATACTTGGTTCTAGGAAATCGAGTAATGAAATCTATGGAAACCACTTCCAATTTCCATTCTTGAATAGGTAGAGGGTTTAGTAGTCCTGTAGGATGATGATGTTCCACTTTTACTTGTTGATATTCTAAACACCTTGCTAGATAATCAGCCACATATTTTTTCATACCTGGCCAAAACATGTTTTTCCTTAATGCTGAAATTAGTTTTTTATAACTAGGATGATCTGCATAAGGTCTTTTATGATACTTATATAAAATTTCTTGTTTTAAATATGTCACATTTGTAATATACAATCTTTGTTTGTAATAAAACAGTCCTTTATGGTTTTTATTATATACCAAAACTTCAGTTTTCTGCAATTTCCCTTTCAATTTGACATATTGTTGATCGTACATCAAGGCTTCATGAATTTGTTCTTCTATCTCAATTTTCACACTGCTTCCTACATGTGTCAAAATTTGGTGAGCATTCCTACTCAAAGCATCAACAATTTTATTTTCCTTTCCTTTAATGTGTTTGATTTTCATATCAAACTCACTAAGGAAAGATAACCATCCAGCTTGTCTAGCATTTAAATATAATTGAGGAAATAAGTATTTCATGCTTATGTGATTTATCATTAATATGAACTTCTTTCCCAACATATAATGTCTCCACATTTTCAATGCATGTATAACAACAACTAGTTCTAAATCATACACATCATAATTATGTTCATGTTTCTTCAGTTTTCTTGAATCATAGGTTATACTGAATTATCTTACAGTAATACTCCTCCTAACCCTTCCACACATGCATCTGTACACACTACAAATTCTTTGTTTGGATCATCAATTTTCAAGATGGGTGCAACAATTAATTTCAGTTTTAATTGCTCAAAACTACTTTGAAATTTTGTTGTCCATTCAAAATTTACTCCTTTTTTCTACAATGAAGTAATAGGATAGGCCAATGTTGAAAATCATTCAACAAACCTATAGTAGTATCAAGAAATACCTATAAAGGATCGTATGGCTAGTACATCTATGGGTACAGGCCAATTCATTATTGCTTGTATTTTCTCTGGGTCTACTGCTAATCAATCCTTTGAAATCACCTTACCCAAATATTGAATTTTATCCCTGTAAAATTCACATTTACTGAGTTTGCATATAATTGATGTTCTCTAAGTGTTTGTAGGACTATTCTATGATGTTCTCTCTATTCTTCTTCATTTTTGGAGTAAAATAAAATGTCATCAATGAACACTAGTACAAACCTGTCTAGATACTTGTGCTTTACACTATTCATTAAACACATGAATGTAGCAAGTGCATTGGTAATTATGTAACAACTTCGATTCCAACAATTTTTTTTCTATTTATTGAATTTATACTATTCACATACAATAGACTTACTATGATTCATCACACTCTGACAAATATTATCTGACAAACATTCTTGCTGTTGTACTTTTTACCTATTTATTGGTTATATTCTTGTTCCATAATTATTGTCGCATATATTTTACTTCTTGTATGCTTTGATAATGATTTAGATATTGATGTATTTTCTACCATCGCACTAATGGCGAGATATTTTATTACCTTTAACCTCTACTCCTTAGAACTATAATCCAATTTCATAATTCCAATGAGTATCCATGTCAATGGATTTATCCCATTTTATTTCAATGGAAAATTATAGCTTACTAGTTAAGTTCCACCCTTAACTCTTACTATTCCATTATTTTTCCACTTTAATTTATTCTAAGTCTACCCCCAACCATATAAGTACCAAGGTAACCTTATTTAAAATTTATGAATCACCTATACCTTTCTGAAGGCATTACTTTACTTTTGTATATGGTGACCCTTAATAATTTTTGACCTAGAGTTATACTTATATATGAATCTTATAATCGAATTTATATTTTGATTTGGTATCATTTTACTCTCTATTCAAAATAATCTATTTTCTACTTATCTTTTAAAGGTCTGCTTTGAATGTTGACTTTACACATTTTCATGTTGAACATACACAATATTATATCAAAATCTCACATTGCACTAACATATGTTAATTAATTTTATGCCTTCTCCATGTCATAAAAAATATCCAGGTCATTAGATCTACAACGATTTGGAAATTACTAATGGTTTAATGGATCCCCGTATCTGTATGGATTTACACAACCTCTCTGGACTAGATTTTCCTCAGGATATTAGTTCATTTAATTAAAAATACATAATCACATGGCTCATCCGTTGGTGATGGAACCCTCTGGTTACGCGTGAATTTATTTGTTGTTGGATTTCCTCCACCTAGACGATTAGGATCTCATCGTAATTGGAGTTTAGGGTTTCGTTATACCATTTCATTTTTCGGTAGCTATCTTTTGACCCCTTTGTCTCTGTTATGCATTTTCCTCTCTGCTCTACAAATATTTTCATTTCATGACGAGGTGAGAGCACACTCTACCATGCAGAGAGTAAGCTCGGGAGTCTCATCCATTTTCTCAGGTAATACATATTTCCCCTCTGAATTTTAATTGATGTTCTATGAATTTGTATTTAGAGTTCTTTGTATTCAACATTTTATCCTCTAACTCATTTTATTGATTTTTCCAGGATTACAGAGATGGTTTCACCTCTAACCCACAACATTATTTTCCTATAGGTTCTGGTTCTATGTCGTATGACAAACAAAAATCTCGACCGGTAATTTCTTGTAGCAATACAAAGCTAAAATATTTCTATGTATGCGTAATTTCCCAAACACATTTATGTATTCCCTTGTCAATGGAGAAATATGCTCTCAGTTCTGGTTCTTGACTATATTCAAGGTGACTTCAATTATTCCTTTAATCATATGAATTTCTCATGCGGTTATTTTTTTATATACACGTAAAGGAGTTTCACATGTGAAGCCTTCTCCTACATCCACTATGTGGGACTCTTCTGGAATCTTATTTCTCCATTACACTTCTGAAGTGACTGTCTCAGCCGATGGTTGTGAATTTCCCGTTTCATTTGTACAACTTTTTTGTTTTTATTCCTGGTTTGATTTTGATCACAGTTTAATTTCAGTTCTTCAAGGTTACAATCTGACATGATTTTTGGTGAAATACAGGTGGAAGAAATTTGTGAAATGTCTCACTTCCCTTCGTGGAAGCTCTAAGGGTTTTCCCCTTACGAAAATCACCATATCATATAGGTAATTTTCCTCACATTATTTCTCCCCTTCAGTATTTCGTTTCTTCAATTTCTGGGCTAGCTCCAGTATCTTCAGCCTTTCATCGATGCATCTAGGGTTACGAAATAATTATTGTCCCTTGATTAATTTTTGTTTAGCATTTAACTTATTATTTATAAAACACATTTAATTTATAGTGATAAGAATTTGCATCTTACCCTTAACTAAGAATCTCGATTTCTCCTCCATAAAACTCATAGATCTCTACTGTGACCTTTAGTTAATAATCAAATAGATATTATCATCTGTATTGATTTATACAATAACATTTATTGGTTAAACCTCTTTTTCCGTAGGTATTTTATTTGGTTAATTTTCAATCATTATCACAGATAGGAATAATAATTGGTTTTTCTTAATTGGTACAGGAATCCTACAATTCCCCATGCATCCAATTTTATTCGTTAAGCCGTCGAGGACTTAAGGTAAGAAGTGGCTTGAATTTAATTAAGTATTTTTTGATTATTTGATTCCATCTTATTCTTCCCTGTAATAACTTAACATTCTCAATTTATTACAGATTGGATTCTCCCTAGCTATGAGTAAGATAATTATCCTTTACACTTTTTAATGTGGTACCCTTTCACTTTATTTTATCGTTTGTAATTCATGCTAGAATTAATCTCTTTCTTTTTGTTTTGTGTAGGTAACCCATACAACCTATTTGGCTTGATTAATTTTGCTAGAAAATTTCATGTCCAACAATAACTTTGGATTTTTCCTTTTCAGGTTGGTCCAGTAACCCACTTGGGGATGTCCGTCCTGATACCTCTACATAATTTCGAGAGAGATTATACACTTGTTATTTATGAGACAGAGTTCCCCAATTTTGTATAATTTATTGGACATAATTTGAATTGAACTTTATATGTATATGGATTTAAATCCTTTGAATTTACAAAACTCAGTAATATTTTAATATACTCTTTTCTCCCATATTGGAGTTATGTTTACATTCCATATGTGAAACATTTCCTAGAATCTATGTTTCAATTCTAGTAATAATTTTCTGAATTCCTCCTTGAAATTATTACAAGTTATTATGTCTTAGTTAGAGTATCACAATATTAAGTTTCTACCACAGTAGAAGATTTATTTACATGTTCTAAATTCACATCAACAGTGATACATAATTGTTTTTCATTCTATACTAGTTAATTCACATAATTTCATGATTAGTAAAATAATGTTAAGGCACTTATACTATGCATAATTAATTCTGATAGTTCACCTAACCTCATATTTAAACCTACATTAGGGTTAAGAAATTATGAGAGTTGGTGCTCTTCAAATAATTATCTGTGCAACAATATTGATTTATGCTATATCTATTATAGACTATTATGTTAAATGCACAAATCTACTAGTTCACAACCAGTTAGAATTTTTAACATTTTTTTCATATACAAAATATACTCTTGAATAGTTCTACGTAATTCTTCAAGACTAATTAAACTCACTATAATAATACAATTGTAAGTCAAAATCATTTAAATTGTGCATACCAATTATGGTAGATTAGTTTCCACCCAACCTATGAGCTCCTTTTCCACAACTCCCCCGGAGCAGAGATCAAATCTTCCAGCAGTATACAACCTCTTGTCTACCCATATTTTTCTTATTTAAGTCTTCTTTCCCATCAGTTTGTTTCTATAACTTCGTCTAGTTAATCAGGATTTTTTTTTCCTTTTTTACTAGACTTTCCTTTTGTTTCTTCCACAAAAGTACTTTAAAACTAGCTTTTTCCTCTTTCTAGTTTTATTCCACCTCTTCCCACTAAATTTCCTCTTTACTGGGGTATCTTTTTATATTTTATCTTCAATATAAATTTCAATATTTAATCTATTTCTCCAAGATTTTTCAGAACTCGGAAATTCTTTGGATGCTTATCTATCCTCATGGATTTGGATTCCTGATCTCTAATCATACTCTAGTCTTTGCACAATTAATTTCATTTTCATTTTATTAATTTAAAATAATAAAATATGTCCACATTAAATGTTTTCCTTTGGGTCCACTATATCCTTTAAGACTATTCAACTATCTAATAAAAGCATAGAAACTGGGGGACATTACAATGTCCAAAGGGTAGGACCACAAATTCATAGTGTCCATATCTAGTTCTGAATGTTGTTTTGTTGATGTCCTCCTCTTTAATTATGATTTGATGATATCATGTTCTTAAAAAAAAAATTGAGAAGATAATAGCTCCTCTCAGTTGCTCAAATAAATCATCCATCATTCGAAAATGATATTTATTCTTAATAGTTAACTTATTCAGATGTATGTAATCTATACACATTCTGAATGTGTCATATTTCTTTTTAACAAACAGTACTAGTGCTCCCCAAGGAGACACACTTGGTGTGATATACACCCTGTCTAACAATTCTTGCAATTGCAGTTTTAGTTCTAGTAGTTCAGGAGCACTGAATCTATAAGGTGCTCTAGAAATAGGGGTACCTCCTAGTACTAGTTCAAATGAAAAATCAATTTCTCTTCTAGGGGGTAGATGGGGGATATCCTCTAGAAATACATCCTTAAACTCTCTTATCACTGGTAATTTTTCTACAGCTTTCTTTTCTGGTTGTTGTCCCAATTCTTCTACTTGTACAACATACACTTGACAACATTTTCTTGTTGCCCATTTTCACTGCAATGCAAAAATTTGTCTGATATATATTGGTTTTGGTTCTCCTTTCAATATCACAGCTTTTCCTTCATCATCTATAAAATGTACTGTTTTGTCTAAGCAATTTACTATTGCTTTATATTTTTATAACCAATCCATTCCTTCTAATAGATCATAGGATCCTAGAGGAAAAATATTTAAATGAATTTCAATTTCATATCCATTTAAATTTACATCAGTTTTTGGAAGTTTATGGGTCACTTTTCTTTTGGTTCCTGTAGCTAACGGCATTAACCATGCTTTCTGATATTTTTCTAATTTTAGCTTACACTTTTCCACTATATATGGGTTGACATAACTTAAATTTTCTCCTATATATATTAAAACAAAACTAGGTTGTTCAGCAATCATACCTTCGATTTCTATCATGGCTGATTGGTGTTCACCCTCGTGATCTTCAAGTGCAACACTAGTTCTAGGAATGTTTCGAGCAATGTCCTTTACTGTAGTTGCCTCTGTTACTACTTGAATGTTCTGAATTGTTCTATGTTGACAGTCATGCAACAGGTGAGGTTCTCTACACCCCCAACCTTTTAGTGGTTCCCTTATTTTTATAGCACTTCTCTTTTTGTTGTTTGTATCCATCTGCTTAGACCTAGTTTGTGACTATGCTGGTTGGTTTTCCCCACTCTTATTAATTTTCTTCCTTTGGTGGTTTTTTCCAAAAAAATTTAAATATGTTGGTTTTACTCTTATTACATTTGATTCACCCATTCCTTTCTCTTTATTTTGCCATTTTTTCAACTAATCATTTCTACCTTTAAATTGTTGATAGCATAGTCTTTCTTTATGAACAACTTCATCAATTGTTTTTGGATTATCAAATTCAATTAAATATTTATAGATAGTAGGTAGGAAGTTTAAAAATAATTGTACTTTGGCCTTTTGTTCTCTAATGTAATGCACATAGCAAATAAATTTAGTGAATTTGGTAACAAACTCATCAATTGTGAGCTGTCCCAATATCAGCTCATGAAATTCCTTATATTTTTCATCATAATACCTCTCATTCAGGTACCTAGAATTGAATTTGGTTTGAAAGTATTCCCAAGTAAAAATTTATTCATCCAGCACATGCACTATTTTTTTTCTTCCCACCAAAGGGTGGCTTTACCCTGCAATTGGTCAATTGCAAATCTAGCTTTCAAATTACTTCCATATTTATATACCTACAAGTATTTAACCATGTTCAGAAGTCAAGCTTTCACATCCTCCTCCTTTTCACCATCAAAAGTCGAAGGTTTTAATTTTTGGAATTCTCCTTGCAATTCCTTTTTCTTTCTGGAATGATGTCCAGATGCTTCCCCACCCTCAAACCCTTCTGATTTGGTTTCAACTTCTTTCCTCTTTCTTCCATGGTCTTCAATTTCATGACTAGAAAGTGAGGTTAATTCCTTGATCAACCTCTCTTTCTCTTCACTCGCTTGCAACATTTGTTCATCGCTAGTCCTTAGCTGGACCATTTCTCGTTTCATATCTCTTATCATGCCCATAAATTGATAATTTTTATCTGGTGGGTTTCCCACACCCCCAGATCCACGTACTACTCTCCTTCTTCATTCATAATAGAAACTGTATTTTTTCTTCACTTCAATCACTATACACAACAATTAATTAGTAAATCAAATTCTGTAAAGAAAAAAAATATTTTCTTATTTTTCACAACAACATATTTTTGGGTTCTTTTGTGTGGGAAAACATAGGCTTAGTGTTTTCAACATGCACTCTAATACCATTTGTAACAACTCTACTTAAGCCAAAAAAAAAATCTATTTATATCAATAACAGTGCTTTTCTGTCCTTTACACTTGTCTAATTTTATAGTATGAATAACACTTCTTAGACTTTTAATAAAGTTGCTATCTTCATTCTTATCCTATTTGAGAATTCTTTATTTTATTTTATTCCACCACTTCTAATTAATTCTCAGTACATTACATTCATATTCTGCCCTCGAGGATTATCCTTAACTAATATTTCACATATTAGTGTCGAATTTTCAATTTATAATAGTCACCGTTTCCTTATAGTATAGTTTTATGTATATATTCCTCTACACACACACACACACACACACACATATATATATATATATATATATATATATATATATATATATGTAGCTATATTTTGGAATATAGTGTACATAAGGACATCTTTACAATATATATCATATCCTAATCTTCCACAATGAATAACCCATCCATTGTATATTTTTCAACCATGTATATATATATATATATATATTCTATTCTCATATTATACATTAAATATACCTATTAGATTAACATTGAAATGTAACCAAATTTGATCGATATGAGTTTTGGGACCATATGTTACTTACTCCTTTCACGTATATCCTTTCCCAATCACCTTATTTTAAATTACGTTTTTATACACAACCCACCTAATCATTTAACCTTTGTATATAGTATGAATAAGGTTGTAACCATATGTGGACTTGTCTCTTTCATATTAACCTGATGTTTAATTATTATATCATTTAAGAATAACATACATTATCATAAAAAATTTCTATTACAGGACTCAAAATATCTACACAGATTAACAAATCTTTGGTTTAATGTTTGGTGGTTGAATACATTTAATTGCACTATCACTTCGACTTAATTTGTGAGGCCATCTCTGTACTCCTTATCATCTTAGCTTCAACCCTCATAAATGTTCTCGTATATTTTGGATGACCTTCACATGCATTTCATTACAATAGGCCAGTTGTCTCATTGATCACACATGAGTTCAGCGACTTAGATGTATTCATCCTTCCTCCAAATTCGACCTTCAGGATTTAGGGTTTGTCAATTGGGATTTGGATACTATTCGGAGTTTTTCGCTTTCATTCGAAACATTTGGTTTTATCAGAGGCAAGCTCCATAGTGGTTTACTATTTCTTTGGTTCATCCTGCATTTAACTCCTTAGAGATGAAGGAATTCATTTAAATTGTTTTATCTTTAGCTAAGAATGTACACAGGTAAGTCTCTGTGTTACCAGAACGTTTAGTTTTATGTATTTTATTTGCTTTAGAACAAAGTTTTTACTCATTATTCAACCCTGTGTTATTTTGATTTGAATTCACTCTTGTTTCTTTTGGTTTTTATTTAATATACTCACTAATTTTGTTAAATTTTTCACGTATACAATTCGTAACCCTTCTTACAAATCCAACCTCTAGCAATAGAATAATTGTCCATCCTACACTATTGTATTTAATTACAACAAAATCTCTATTTGCAGAGTTTTTTGTCCATCAAATGGCTTTGTCCCACTTCTATTGGTTCTTCTCCTTGGAAGAATAAATTTTGACTTCGATTCTGTATATACTTTGCTATTGGAATTGTTAACGGATTTTTCCCTAGTTTTGTTTGTCGAATTGTTGAGTATTTGTGTTAATTTTAATTATAATAATTACCCTAATTCTATTTATAATTTTACTTTAATTAAATGTCTTATCGCCTTATTTTTAGAGATTTAATATGAATCCTCATCGTTTCCTTGAATTCAATGGATGGAAATTAATTGAATCTCATTTATCCTTTTGTTATGTAATGTAACTCTGCATGTACAAAATCCTAATGGATTCGTTCCATTTCTTCTCAGTGTAATACGGGTAAATGGATTATATTTGGTTGATTTGAAAAGAGTTTTAGATACTATCATATTCTCAATATACTGAAGGTCAATACGATTTCCTTGGTGCCATTGAAAACTTTGTAAAATTTCCAGAGGGTTTCTTCGAATTGGTTTTTATTTTTGTTTGAAATTCTCACAGTCAATTTCACTTCATATTTATAGAACGTAATTCCTCAATTACGTTCCTTATAAATTGGGGATTTAATTACTTAGAATTTTCCTCTTCAACAAAAGAGGCCTTAACATTCTTGCCAAAATCTGTTTATCGTTCGAGAAGTTCGATTTAAACTTCTCACTACTAACAGTGAAGGTTAATTAATTAATTAACAATTAAGTTAATCAATATTTTTTGATTCTCCATTATGGAAAATTATTACACAGATTCTATAATTATTATTTTTATTTTCTCCGATATTTATTTTTATATAAATATTTACAGAAGTTAGATAGATATTCAGGAGAGAGAGAGAGGACTATTTGAACATGAACTTCAAATGGGTTTGCAGGTAGTTCATAACTTCATTTACTATACTAATATGGTAGTATTATGCGTGTATTCAGATTAACTAATTTATAATTTAATCACAAAAATCTAAGTATCACTTAAATTGTAATTTCCCATCATCAAATGAAATTTACTCATTTATCTTCTTTCAAATTAATTTATGTTTTCCATTTCAGGAAAAACCTCTTTCTCCATACTTGCTTCCACAGTATAATCATCTAATTTATGCCCTATTTTAATCCTCCACACAGGTATTATAAATGTTTTAGTTTACAATTTCATTATTTCTTCTTCTGATGAAATTTAATTACTTTTATATTATCATATTTATTTTATTTAATATATTTTTCTGAAAGAAATATTACACCATTTTCTTGTATAATAAATCCCTTATGAGACTTACTTAGGTATAGTTGGAATTCATTTTCTTATTCTAGAAAGTGTGTTTTATAGATATTTTTTATTGTCAATGTTTTTATAACATCACTCCATTTTTTCTTACAGGTAAATTATGTTCTCAGAATTTCCTCATAGCTCATTCATTTTATTATCAAAAGATCTAAGTACAATTTTTTCCTGCCTCAAGGTCGGTCGTTATTATGTACAGATTTCATCCATCTAAGTTTGATAATATTTATCAATGTATATATACATTTTGTAATTAATTCAAGTAACAATTTACTTTTAGTCAATATGACTTTGATAGTTATAATTGATATTTCACTTGGATATTATTATAATTTTCTATGCATGGCTTGAAATTCCTTTGTAATATACCAATTTCATTCATAGGTATGAATTATTCCAATTTAATTTTTAATTTCCATATGGTATCTATATGTATGAATGTTTCCATTCAATATACATACTGCCTCTATATGTATAATGGTGTCATGGTTGTTTTTCAAACACATGTTGTAAGTAGATGTATGTATATTTCCTAATTTAGGAATTTTTACAGTTTGAATCTAAAGTAAGTTATTTTTACAAGAAAGTACTTTCTTGATTTAATAAAATAAATCTATTCAACTGTGTACATCTATGCTTCTTATTTGTTTACAGAATTAACTATGTATTTCTACTGTCAATTACTATGTAGAATAATCATAATAAGAAAATCATAATACATAATTTAATACTGTGTATACCAATTCTGGTAAAGACTATTTGTCACCCAACCTTTAGCTTTCATCCATAGCTCCCCTCAAGAAGAGACCAATTCCTCCATTGTAGACAACCTCTTTTCTACCTAGGAAAGGATTTTTTAAGCTTTCTTTCTCTCAACATGTTTCCATAACTGGGTCCAGTTAAATTAGGATTTTGTTTTCCTTTAGCCTAAGCTTTACTTTTGTTTTTTCTACAAAATCTCTTTAAAACTAGCTTTTTCCTCTTTCTAGTTTTATTTCACCTCTTTTGAGTAACTTTCCAGTTTGATAAGGTATCTTTTAGATTCTTATCTCCAATCTAATATATTTATTTTATTTTATTTTCTTCAAGGATTTTAGGATATTTTGGGAAAATCTTTGGATTTAATTCTGTCCTCTTGGACTTGAAATCATGGTCTCCAATTTACTCGAGTTTTCTCACAATAATTAAATTCCATATTTATTTAATTGAAAAATAATATGTCCACATATAGTTTTTCTTGAGGTCCACTTAACCTTTAGGATTTTGAACTATTTAAATAAAATCAATAAAATACGAATATTACAAATGAATACAATTATGGGTACTACCCTAATCAATCAACACCATTAAATTTTTCTTCTTGATTTCTCTTTCTATATTGAGATTTTGAGGAGTGGTAATTCCTGCCAATGCGTTATAGATATGGTCGGACTCATCTCTTCTTTCTCTAGGGTTGGTTCCTCGTGTATATCCTCTTCTTTTCAAGTTTTTTGTTCATTTTCTTGCTCCTCTTCACAATCTATGTAGAATATTTTCTTCTCGACACAGTTATGAAATTTAATGTATTTTCTATCACAACTATAGCAAAGCCGTTTTTAATTTTTTTTCTTCTAATTTTTTTGGTGTCAACCGTGTAGGTTGTGGAAGTCTATAGGTAGAAACACTTCCATCCTTATAGATGACAGTGGTAGTATTCCTTGTGACAATAATTTTACTTTCATTTTTTCTTGCTAGCCTGAATTCCTTCTCTAATGAATTCCCAAAGGTGAACCTCATGTTGGATGTTATCGTCGAAATTCCATATGAAGAAATCAATCTTGTGTTCCTTTGGAATATCAGTTACCCTTATATTCAATTTTTGGAAGTACTCAATGTGCTCCACCATTAAACCCTTTTGTTTGAGATTTATCAATTGGCCAAAGAAGTTGTTTCTTTTTTTATCCTCATAATGTGCTATCATTTCCTTCGTAAAAATTGATCAACTGACAAATTTTTTTACTAGAGAAAATCCATTGATACTATACAAATGTATTTTGTTATAAATATAAATTTACAATGCATACCTTTTGTGTTTCTTGCACATTATGGAGATTAAAATATTTCTCCATTTGTAGTATCCATGTTACAGGATCATTTCCATCAAAATTCCCCATATCGATCTTTTGAATATGGTGGGTCTTCAATCCAACATTCGATTTTATGAAATCATGATTAAAAATTATTTTTTTCTAATCACAAGTTTCCTGTACTACATTTTCACCACTAGGAATCATTTCTTATATCAACTTTTTCAAACCTTCCTTCAAAACTTCCATGTCCACTTTTAGATCATTCTTCATGTCTTCCATGTTTCCTTTCATTTTTTCATCGATCTTAGCTTCCATGTCATCCATCTTAGGTTCCATCCCATCCTTCAAACCATCCATATTAGAGTCCAGGCCTTTTTTCAAACCATCCATCTTAGTTGACACACCTTTCTTCAAACCATCCATCTTAGCTTCCATTTAATTTTTTGCTACTATTTGTGAGAGATCAATTTGTTTAACTTGGTCTTGTAATTTTGATATATCATGTTGCACTACTTCTGCTTCATGAGTCATAGTAGAGCCTTCTGAGGGATTAATGGGTGTTAAATTATTTTTAGGGGCCATTTTTGAACCTAACACTAATATCTATACTTCAATCTGCCCTTGGAATCACTTCAAAATGATTTTTCAAACAATACTTATGCAATTAAAAAAAAAAATACACACCTTTTTATTTCTTTTGAGGAGCTTGATATTGAAACTGATGTATCTTTGTAATTTATGATCCCCAATATTTTTTATTTGTTATTTTAGTATCCCTCCAAATCTTATTTCCAATGCCACAGGTCCAACCTTATTTGGATTCTTCAAGACAAAGTTATGCTCCATCTCCCACAATGACCTAATTTTTGATTGGTTGTATAAAACGTACTTGGACAGTGTGCCACATGTCATTGTTTCCTCCGTCGACTCTAAAATAGATGTACAAGAAACTACAGTCTATGTATTCTTAGCCAATTTTTACATAATTCCAATCTGATGCTCAAAGAGAGAGTTACGAAGTTTTTCCCAAGGTCGCCTCTTTGAGCTGCAATTCGGGAACTTGCAAAAACCCCATCGTCCATAGATCATATCTCCAAAAATATCAAAGATCTGAAATTTTTACACGAAGTTCTTCAAGATTTATTCACAAATGATTTTTTTTTTAGCTTATGAACCTTCATATAAAAAAATTTATATAAAAAATTCCATGATGACTATTTTGACACAGCGAAACCCTAGAATCCAAAGCTCTGATACCAAATGTTATAAACGAGCTCCCAAAATAGAAGAAAAGAGAGATGAACGCCTTATAAATCAGCCACTCCGAGGGGGAAACCTCCTTTACATTACATAAATGAACAATTCTTGGATGTTACAAATGATAAAACATCCTTTCTATATATAGGAGTCCATGGGGTCACAATATAATCCTAGCTGACCTAACAATAATAATGCAAGGGCACAAAAATAACAATTGTGGGCTTTTATGGGGCACAATAATGACAATATGGGGACTACAAGGGTACAACACTAACAATAAGGGGGCTACACTAACAACAATAAGGGACTAAATTATTAATATAGGGACCTAACATTTTAATTCATCCAAGAGATCCTCAAAATTAGCTGGAGTGAATTTCATACTCTTAAATTTTGTTTAAAGAATTACATCCTGGTCAATTGATGGTTACTCCATGGTATATTTTTTTTTTAAGTGTTCAAGTATTTTTCAGAGACTCTAAGTGTCAAATTCACGTGCTCACACATGCCCAGTGTTGGATGAATTCACAAGCACACCTTTATTCTACAAACTTAGACATGTATTACTCAGTTCTTGAGAATAAGTATTGAACATTCTCTGGAAATAGAACTTGTCCAATGTTTAGTTGAAATTCTTGCATAGTCACTGATGGCAGTGATTGCATAGTCCATAATGATATTTTCGGCGCAATTTTCAATCTATGTTAATATTCTATGCACACTCTTCCATGATAGTCCCTCTCACTTTTGGTTGCATTTATCTCATTATTTCAGTGGGTTTTCTTAATTGTCTATATTGAGCAACATTTTTTCCACAAGTGTCACTTTAATGTTTATGACTATCATTTTATTTCTCTTTTTATTTAGAAAGTACGATTTTAATGTTATCTTTACTTGTGCATGTGTTGATTTCAATTTCTTTAATTTTTTCAAGTGTCGTTTTCACTTTTTTTTTATTGTCACAAGTGTCATCTTAAACCATTTTCACTCGTGTATGTGTCACACATTTTCACATCACTAGAGGAATTTCTACTGCACTCTCCTACATTAGATGATTATATGTATCATTAAAATATGTGCTAGGCCAATTCATATATCTTAGAGCACTTCCCAGCCAAATATGACACTTATGTCGCAACTTATATTATAAGTGTCGCAATGTGCCATTTAAACTCGCACAATTAGAAATAAGTGTCACTTTGTTCTCATTTCAAGGTGTGATTATTGTTCACGAGTCATTTTCATTTCCATATATTTTATTTTTGTAATTCATATGTGAAATATATGTTTGAGTCCTTTTTGGATGCCTTTTATCTCCCATACTACACTTATCCTATACTTAGCCATTTTGGATCACTTCTTGGTCCTCCTATCTAGTGAAAGTTGTGAAGGCATTAAATATCTTACCAGGTCATGAAAAAAACATATCAATGAGCCTCACTGATGAAATATTACCCTCCTATACTTTTTCACTAAGCATTTTTCAATTTGAACTCCTAGGGTCACACATTGAATACTGTCAAAGCATGGTCACTAAATCTTGTTGAACGCATTAAATCAGTGTTGTGATACTTGGCTTGTTCTGCCTTGTATAGTGCATGGAGAATTTCTAGTGGCCCTCTACAAAATCAAACTGCACAATACCAGGTATCATCCCTCTCAAATTGATTTAACCATCTGTTAGGAAAATTGAATTTCCTTCTATATCCTCCCTCAATGAATTCTGCAATAAACTATTGTAGTAAGGCTTATCGAGTGCATGACATAGTTCTAGTGGACAGTAAGATACTACAGAAGCAAACTGTGTTACCTTGGAATCCTTCTCCTTGAGTACTCCATAGTACTAGGCATGTCACAGTTACAGTGCCTAGTCTTTCCTTCACTGTTGATTGCAACCCATCACTGTTCACAATACTTTCTCTGCTTACCTCCCTTGGTGCAGGTCACATTTCCAGTTGATATTTAATCACTATGGAAGAAAATTGTGCCTTGCCTTAGGCCTTTCTGACAATTATTAGTAAGAAATACTAACGCAAGTGTACGAAAGATATCACTTTAGCTACACATGACAAACAAGCCTAACAACAAATATGGTTGTTAAACTTCCTAGATATATAATAGATGGTCTAAAAAAATGCAAAATAAACCTAGATCTATGCAAATAAAGAAGCTAAACATAAAATGAAATAATAGTATCTCCAAAATATCCAATGGATAAGAAAAGAATTATACATAATTTTTTGTATTATGTAACACTTGGGAAGAGAACTGATATAGTCCCCCTCAATGGGATAGGTTATTGGTTGTCCTCAAACTCTTCAGCTTCAAATTTTCTCTCTCAGTGGTGTAGAATACCCAACAGGTGTAGAAATCAAAGCGAGCTCATTAAGAAAAAATAAAATAAATAACAATCAAAGATAGACAATGATAAGAGAATCAAAGTCAAACCAAAATAAAAGGATCAAAGGTAAGGAATGAATGGAAAGCCCTACTATTTATAACAAAATATTTAGTTATCCTTGATAATGGTGCATAGTAAAATATTATTAACTAAGATCTAGATCTAACTGCTTGGAATATTTTATTATATTTTGTTGGAGGGAAAAGGAATTTAAATTTGTTAAATAACTCTATTTAACAAATAAAATAAAATATGCATTTATTATCTCAAGGATGGGATGAAGGAATAATTCAACAGTTAGTGATTTATTTTATTATTCCTAAATGATTTAGTGAAATTGAATAAGGAATTTTAATTAAATAAAGATTTAATTAATTATTCCTAGAGAATAACTCTATTTAACAATAAACAAATAAAATATGCATTTATTATCTCAAGGATGGGATGAAGGAATAATTCAACAGTTAGTGATTTATTTTATTATTCCTAAATGATTTAGTGAAATTGAATAAGGAATTTTAATTAAATAAAGATTTAATTAATTATTCCTAGAGAATAATAAGATAAATAATGATTTATTTAATTATTTCTCATTAATAGGGTTAAATATGACTAGGAATACTATTAAACAGAGGTTTAATTAATTATTCCTAGAGGAAAATCAAATAAATAAGGATTTATTTAATTATTCCTCACGAGGTTTTCTATTTGGACGAGAAATAACTTAATAAACTACGGTTTATTGAATTACTTCTTAGTTAAAGAAATTTTACGATGGTAAAATTGATCTTACATGGTGTATTCCGATCCATATAGTTATACATTGTTAGATGGCCAAAAGTTGGTGTAACATATTTCCCCCCAACGTGCGAGTGTTAGGAGCTAATCGTATTACCAAAATACGTTGTAAGAACACAATCACTAGATGTTGAAGGGGAGTAATAAAGAGAGAGATACATAGGTGAAATGAGGCAAGAGAGGATAATAAACCTGAGGGGGCAATACCGACAACCATAAGTCTCCTTTAATTATTGGGTATGTGTACATAATGAGGTGGGAGAGGCATACCTATGCCCGTCGAGATGAAAAATTACAAAGAATAATGGTTCACTCAGTAAAATGAGACTGACCTATAAAGTACATGATATGCTCGCATAAACATTGACTAGACAAAAATATAATGGATCCAACATACATACTATGCTTGGTAAAATAGCTAGGAATGAACACAATAATAGCTAAGTACATGAGATATACTAATAATGAGAGAAGCACTGATAAATAGGAAAGGGCTCTGAAAATATAAATGGATCATCTAAGTGAAACATGCATTCTATAGGTGTTGCAAGCAGCTGGGGACGGACCCATCAAATATGTGGAGCTAAATATGAGGTTGTAGAATAAAATGAGATCATCCTGACATGTGGGGGGCTGCCTGAAGGGTCACCCCTTCATAAGGTCTCAAACATCTCAAACACACCTGGGAATCAATCGATCAATATTTTTGATCACCGAACTATCGAGTATATGAATCTCGATGATGATGAAGTGGAGCGGATGAGAAAAAACCAAGTCAAAGGGAAATAAGGAGTCCCTTTGCCCGATCCCAGGCACCAAACAATGATGCAAGCTGGAACCAATATAAACTTCCCTCTAGACCTATCTTCTAGAATGAATGTGTTGATGTCTACAGGAGGAGGTCGACCATAGGTGAGGCAATCAGGGTCCTCAACTAAGGCACGAGGGAACATAGTAGAGAAATTATGGAATGACACCAAGGAGGATGATGGAATGGGGGAGACTGAGTAGAAAACGGACGACTTCAATTATCATAGAATAAAAAGCATGGATGACTTGGCAGCGACTGACTTGACTCCTGAGGGGATGGGGGGCAGTGGAACTATGGGTAAAAATGGGCTACACGAGAGAGGGACAAGGCATGAAATGGATGGAATACTATAACATGAGGAAAAGGGACTCGGGACAGACTCCATGAACGTGATGATGACTTAACGCAGATGCTATGATCAAGGGCGACTTGATGATGTTTCCACATAGAATAGGCCCGATGGGGACCATAAAAGCTTGAGAAAAATATGGTTACTCACGAAGAAAATCGGTACACACATTGACAAGTATGAAGGCTAAGTGGTGCCCCAGGTACGAGTGGCGCATCTGTGGAAATTTAGTTTTGAGAGGTGGCGAAGTGACCCTTCTTGGAAAAAATACTTCTAGATGAAGTATCAAATCAACAAAAACAAGTAATACCCATTTTAGATCTCAGTTAGATATTTCAAACTATATTGATATTTTTTATTTTAATAGTGGAAGGCCAAAAAAATAAAAATTAGGGTTTTTCTTTTAATAGGCGGAGGCCCTAAATGTTGTGACGTTCATAGCGGACAAATCGACCATCGGATACAGGATGCATGACTTTTATGAAGGTGGCATTACTTGTCAAAAAGGTGGCCTTAATGCTTCTTGGAAGAAGGGTTCCTGGTGAAGAATCAATGTAATAAAGGAAAACAAGAATGAACTACTAGAGAAGGTCTAGAATCATCCCCGCCAACCAAGTCAAAAATGGGGACTAAATGGTAAGTAAGGTATCCCATAAAGTAGAATATTTAAAGATATGGTATCAAGAATCTACAATATATGGCTCGTCGGATAGGCTCGTAGGAAAAACTATCCAAGGAATGGGAGGATAATTGGCCATACCTAGATAGGTGAGGTCTAGGCTGAGACTTTTGTTAATGAAGTGAAAATATGGCAAGAGGTGCCATCAGGCCCCCAAGCATGGGATACTTCCCCAAAGGATATGTGGTGGAGGGAAGTGATCTGGTATGCTAAGGTGGAAATGATGCCCCTAGATAGAGGCTAGTCAACAATAATGTCTAAGGGACTGGGTTGATGATGTAAGATGAAGGAATGATTGAGTGGATCATCCCTAGAGTGATGTGAAGTGATATGAGACTCTAGAGTTTCTTCTAAATGGGGAGGAATAATGTTAATAGAGTCGAAACTACCAGATGCACTAGGAGGGTTGAAAATATATTCTTCTCCTGCATTCTCAAATATGGGTGCCCCCTTACCCAAGCATTGGGTGTCAATGTAATGGCCACAAGATGTATGTGGTTTGAATGCAAGGGTTCAATGTAAGGGGGGATATATCCAATCGACTTCACTTTGGATTAATTCTTTGGATTCCATGGCATATTGGTCATGGACTTGTTGCAGAAGGAAGTATGCACGATGGTGCATATCATCCCAAGGAAAGTCAGTGGTGGTCATTTCTTCCATAATGTCTTCATCGGAGTGAAAGATGGGGGGGATGGCATAAGAAATACCACATGATGTAGTGGGGCTACCTGGCGCATCATCATGAGAGATACGGTTCACATATGCATCACTACGGATGGTAGATAAAGAGATATTAGATGAAAAATCTACCGATGCTGAGCCCAAGGTGATCATTGAAGGAGGTTCAGTCAAAACTGAAGGGAATGCCCCGCAAGGAAAATTTTAAGGATGGAAAATTATTTTGAAGTTTAAAAATTTGGCGAATCTCACTAGTCCCTAATGTGAAAAATATAAATTTTGTATTGATGTATTTGTAAAATTATTCAAATTTATAATGATATTATATATATTTGTCTATATAATTTTGGCGATTTTTAAGGTAAAATAGTTTTATATTGTAAAATTTGGACGAATCACTTTTATAAAAAAATTGAAATTTTCAAATATTTTATTTGTAAAAACCATGGAAAATTAGCCCACCTATGAATATTAGCCCCTAAAATTTTCCATGATGCCCCGGAGGGGTTTTTCACCAAGGATCTCATGGATGATGACAGATAGAGAATTGTGGCCAAGGTTTCCATCATCTCTTCATAGGGAGGAGGTATGACAATGTCCTCTGGTTAAAGTTGAGCCAACCACAGGAGTAGAGGAGTAGCAGGTTCGTTATCTTCAGCCTCAATTCAATGGACGGCATCAAGAGTGTCATGAAAATATTTAAGATGAGGAAAAATTTCATAATTGTGGCCATAATTATCACATAAGCCATAAGGGTGATTTGTGCGCAACATTTTTATTTTCTTAGCTAAATCAGTTAAGGTAACATGGACCTCTAGGATATCAGATTTAGGAAACATTTCATTGACCACATTTTTGAGAAGAGGAAGTTCAGGATAATTTTGGATAGCATACCCAACAACATCACACAAAGCACACAGAGGTGACTTATTTGGAGGCTTAGGAGGATCAGAAGTTATTTGGGGCAGCCTTATCCTTAGGTTCCTTCTTTCTGCCTTTACCCCCTGACCATATGCTTTCACAATAGGAGTAGATTCATCTTAAGGTGGTTGAGGCACTGAATTAAATGTAGCAGTTGTAGCGAGTGGTTGGACCAGGGTAAAAGTGGTATAAGGTTTGAGCTTAACAGGTGGGGTTTCGACTGGGGGATTGATGTATGAGACTAGATCCCTAGGGTCAATTTGGGTAGGTTCAACGTAGCCATAATAGCCACTAAAAAGACTCCAAATGGCAGAGCCTGAAAAATTATTTGATTGGAGGGGTAATGGCCTAGCGGAATGGATCTTAACTAGTTAAGGCTAAGGGGAATCGTTCCTGGTTGAAAATAAGTGGAAGAGACACCAGCAAAAGAGGAAGGTACTTGAAAGGAATGTCATGTAGGCTTCATCGAGTGACCAACAGCAGGTTGTGGAGGTGTGGGCTATTAGGTGGTTGAACCAGAGTGCTTGTGTCTAGTCTGAGACGATTGCATTATGAAAAAATTCAACGAGCTGGGATCGACGAAAAGAAGGGTGGGAACATGGAATTCACCTAGAAAGGAAGAATATTTACAGACTCTAGGTGAAGCACTAGTAAGAGGTGTGACTGATTGATTATCAGCCACCGAAGAGATGATAGACTCGGGAGAGATCTGATACTTCGGTTCGTAATATGTCAACTGATATATGGTGACGATATTTCCATCGTGAGGAAATCACATGTTATGGTGAAACACAGATGTGACATTAGACATTTATTACATGTATCTACGACCCAACAGGATGTGGTAATCCAAGGGGGCATTAATTACTTCAACGTCAATAAAAACAGTCTTTCCCGCAATAGTGAAAAGACAATTATGGTACATGCCGAGGGGCTAAGAATAGTGACTGTCCCAAATACGCAAGGTGATGGTGGATGGGACTAAATCAGGTGATACAAGTTGCATGCAAACATAGGCGGACATCACACAGGTGGATGTGCTCTCGTCAATGATAAAACATGAAACATGGGCATTCTGAATATTGATTTGTATTTGGAAGGTGACGGATGAAGGTAAGGGGGCATGTTCTTACTTGTCAACATCAAAGATATCAAACGATCATCTGAATGATCCACAAAACCTAGAGCATATAATAGAGCTTTACGTTGTGAAGAGCATGACTGGAGGACTTCCAGCATTGACATAACAATAGGAGATTGTGCTAATTCATCTATTATGTTGTAATTATGGGTGTCTTTGGTAGAAGTAGTAGTTCGGCTTAATGGCCCTCTGGGGATCTTGGGAAGGACCTCTGCTCATGGCTCAGGGTTAGATAAAGGGGCATCAAGTGTTGAACTAGACTCTGTGGAAAATTTGGTTTGAGACTTAGTTGTAGAGGTAGCAGGAGGCTTGCCTTATTGGTGCAACTGAGTTTGAAGGGTGACATCGATGGTATTAACCACTTCAGAGTTCATCATGAGAATTTTGTAATCATAGGTACTAGAATAAGAGGCTTGAGGGGCGGCCTGACCTTGAGGGGGTTGGGCAGCCACATATCCTTGCTGAGGGAAAGGATTGGTAAAAACAATAGGTTGGATAGGCGTAGTATTTGGAGGAGGTGAAAACAAGGCTTGTTGTCCTATAGATGCTTCTTGTGCTTCCCACAACTCACCCATTTGGGGTAAAAGGGGGAAATCGTGAGTATAATGGCCATGCACACCACAACAAGAACAAGGCTTGTTCATACAAGGAGGCCTGTCCTCCTTGAGCTGATTGCCCTATTGTTGGTTTTTAGTGTTTGGAGGGTTTCCATAGTGCCCTTGATTAGCTTGCGCTGGTTGATTTTGGTTTCCATTCCTCTTTTCTTGTAATTGGGAGGAAATGTCGCGCTCTCCTATGAATACACCTGACTCAGAGTGGGAGGTGGCTATTGTAGCAGAGGTTGAGAAGGAATAGGAGGCTGGGGTGTTAATGTCGGAGGAGGTGGAGCATCGAGCTATTGATATGGATAAGAAGGAGGTTGAGCAACATTAGGGTAAACAAGTTGATCAACCGCAAGGCACTTGCATCAATTTATGCAATGGGGAAAATGTGCTTTGTCCTAGATACATGTTTTTGGTAGGGGGATAAGTGCTAGAGCAGCTGGCCCCTCCTGAGGGAAACAATAACCCATGGGAGGATGAGTATACACACGTGAAAGAGATCCAACTATACCTTCGGCAACATGAGATTCCCTTAGTGCATTGGTACCACCAGGTCTAGGAAGATTCAGTAAGATGGTATAAGCATAACTAGACAGGGCCTAGATAAGGTCATGTTTTAACGTGGTTTGGAGAGATTTTTCCTCTTTCTGAGGAAATTGAGATGCGACATCTTTACCAATAGAGGTAAAAATAATTCTAAGAAACCAATCCAAGCTCCTCCTTCTACATAATTCTTGGACATGGTCTGAAAGGCGAGTGGCAGAAGTTTGATGAAATGTGGTCAAAAACTCGGTACCAGTATCATATCAGAAAGGTAACTAGAAGTAGGATAGAAAATTTTTGAAAAAAGTTGTAAAAGTGGAATGAAATGTAGAGACCCGATCAACATACTACTTTGTAGCGTCTCCAATGAGTGTACGCTGGAATAAGCGAAGACGAATAGAGTCATAAGTGATAGAATTGGATGAATAGAACATGTGGAAGGAGAAGACGTGATTAGTAGGTTCCTCTCTAGAATTTCCTTTGAATTTAGGGATGTCAAAAGGAAGCTTATTTGGGATAACAGGCTAACCTAGATCATGGTGTATAGTGTCGTTGATTAACTAGTTGAAATCAAGGAGGATTAAAATTTCCATAGAAGGTAGCAGGGGAGTAGTAGGGATGGTTTCAGTATTGGTTCCACTTCTAGTAGCTCCAAAGTTTGGGTCGGGGCTACCATCAACGTTAGGACCGGTACTTTCATTAGCACCTGACATGGTGGGGTAATGAGGTAGAGGGGAACTGGGTTGAGAATCAGAGTGACGGCCCATTGGACTAGAATTAGAGTCGGTATAGGGAATCAATGGAGGAGTGACTCGACGGTGACGAGGTGGACTATTTTTTCCTAATAGAAACTGAGGATGAAAGCCTAGGACTCTCTGGGATAAATGCCTTTGGGGCATAATGATTGCATGACACATATACCCAAATAAGATGGAAGATAAATAAACAAAGGCGTAGAGGTGCAGATAAATTAATTATCATGGTTATGTATTGGCTTGGTGATGTCAACCAAGCGCTCTTTGCTTTAGGGGTTTGTGTGTGCAATGTGTGTGTTAATTTTAAGTAAGCCGAGACGAGTGTGTATAAAGAAAAAAAATTGGTGTATAACTATAAATTAAACTGGAGTCACAGTAAAATAATCAACTAAACATGCAAAAATTCTAACCCAAAAATAAGGGCTCCCAAGAAACTATTCTAAGAGGTGGGCAGAATTGATTGAAAACACACAAGGTGGCCAAAATATATAGGGTCTAAGGGATGGGGATATAATGAATCAAATCTACTGAAAAGAGGTGCAAAAAACAACAGGAAACGAGAGTGAAAACTGTTGCAAAATGGGAGGTGACAGGTTAAAACCCTAAGGGAAACAAGAGGGACCCTAAGGGAGAAGTCAAACAAGACTCAAGAAGGATATTTGCATGAGATAATAACCAATGTAAATGGATCTCAAAGGAAGAGGTATCAAACCCGGAAAAATGGTTGAAAGTGCTCCAAAATCTCATACTACCTACTCGGTTAAACCCTTCCTAAAAAGGTGGAAGCGTACTGAAGCCCTAAGAGGCTTGTTCCAAATTCAAAAAGAAAAACTAAGCATATCCAAGACTAATATTGGCGGAGACAAAGGTCAATCAAACCTGAACAATATTTGCGGAAAACCTTAAAAAATACAGTAAAAACCCAACAAAAAACTCCAGCTTGCAGGTAGTGACCTGCTGACTGGTGAACTCGCATTTTATGGCCCAAAATATACTATGTGAGCCCTAAAATTCCAGGTGTGGGGCTGAAAAGTACGATTTTCACTTCCAGGAGTCTCAGCGGCATGTTGTGGAAAAAGTTTGTCATTTTTGTTTTGGTTAATACCTATTACCTGCGAAAAACACCTAGAAACACGAGGAAGTTAGATTTTTTATTGTTTTAGGGCATAAAATGTAAAAAAACATTAAGAAGTTAAAAAAGGGCTTAATAAAAAAAAACTAGGTACTTAAGCATATGGCCACGTAGGAAATTTGAATAAAACCCTATGGGGTCGCCAATTGCTAGTATGAATTTTTAAAGCAAGTGTACGAAAAGCGATCACTTTAGCTACACATGAAAAAAAACCCTCACAACAAAGATGGTTGTTGAACTTCTTATATCTACAATATACAGTTGAAACAAATGCAAAATAAACCATGATCTATCTAAATAAATCAGCTAAACAACAAAATGAAATAAGATTTTCTCCTAAATATCCAATGGACAAGACAATATTTATAAATAATTTTTTGTACTATGCAACACCTGGAAAGAGAACTATTACATCCCCCTCAATGGGATGGGTTCCTGGCTGTCCTCAAATGCTTCAGCTTTATATTTTCTCTCTCGATGGTGTAGAAGACCTAAGACGTGAAGAACTCAAAGGGAGATCAATAAGAAAAAAGAAAAGAAAAAGTAATCGAAGATAGACAATGATAAGAGGATTAAATTATGACCAAGATAAAAGAATCAAAGGTAAGGAAATAATGGAAAAACCTCCTATTTATAACAAAATATTGAGTTATCCTTGATAATGGTGCATAATAAAATATTATTAACCAGGATCTAGATCTAACTACTTGGAATGTTTTATTATATTTTGTTGGAGGGAAGAGGAATTTAAATTGGTTAAATCCCTTTATTTAGAAACAATAAATACATAAAATATTTATTTATTATTTCAAGGATGGTATCAAGGAATAATTCAACAAATAATAATTTATTTTAGTATTCCTAATTGAGTTATTCAAATTTAACAAGGAATATTAATTAAATAAAGATTTAATTAATTATTCCTAGAGAATAATAAGATAAAAAATTATTTATCTAATTATTTTCAATTAATTGAGTTAAATATGACAATAAATATTATTAAACATAGGTTTAATTAATTATTCCTGGAGTAAAATCGAATAAATAACGATTTATTAAATTATTCCTCTCGGGGTTTTCTATTTGGACCAAAAATAACTTAATAAACTATGGTTTATTAAATTATTTCTTAGTGAAAGAAATTTTACTATGGTAAAATTGGTCTTACATGGTGTATTCTGATCCATCTAGTTATACATGGTTAGATGGCCAAAAATTGGTGTAGCAATAGTTATAGCAGATGCTGCAATTTTATTCAGCAAGCCATCAACCCTTGTCCACTAGACTTCATCACTGCATAGTCATAATATCTTGCCTTTCCTCATGAGTGAATTTCATAATTCTAGTGCATAGTGATTCTTTCCCTAAGTTGTTGTGAACCTTAACTGCATTATCACTATCTCCTTCTCCCTTTAGCCCTATGCACTACATAGTTTTAGTTAGCAGGCTCTTCAAATTATCGCATGCACTTGCCCATTGAATTAGACCTCGAATAACCCCTCCTCATAGCATATTCCATAGTTCTAATGAGTGGTGTAGCCTTCCTCATCAATTGGTCAGCCAAATTGTGAAATCCTCAACAAGCCCTTCCTCCTTAGACCTTTCATAGGCCCATCATAAGAGGATTCTTCCATGATCAATGTAGGGAGAGAATAAGTGATTTTTTAGATAGATCTCTCCTTGTCATGAGTGAATTTCATTGGCAGGTGTACCTCCTCAAGAGGAAAGGTGATGATCAAGAAATATCTTAAGGAGAAGGAAAAAGAATCACTTTCAGAGAATAAGAAAAAAGAAGAGCCATCGTAAATACATCAACAGAGCCTAGACCACAACGAAAGGAGGACATTTCATGTTGGTTCAAAAGGTTCAAACATTGATCCAAGACACTTTGGGGGGTGAAGATGAAGTTGAACTACAAATTAAATCTCGTCTCAAGAATTCAATACATAACTACAAGGAGAGCATCTTGGCAATGCCAATTTTTCACAAAGTTCCATGTCATAAATTCCAAGTCATGGATTGTACAAGTATCATCAGAATGTCATATGTGTCAATGTGTCTTTCCACATCATGTGGAACATATTTATGTATTATCAAAAGGAAAATAACAAAATGTAAATGCCTGGATGTCCAAGAGTCACATGTGGAATATGAAAAGTCCCATGTGGACCACATTAGGGGAATTTTGAGGTCTAAAATGGGCCTCATAAGGAAATTATAAAATAATAGTGGAAATAATAAAATAAGATTACTTACATCATCAAATTTTAGAGGGAAAAATGAAAAAAACTACTTTTTAAACTCGTATTTTCAACTTATCTCCCTATCCGTTTACTCAAATTTCGAGCAAGAACACTCGTTGGATGCCTAATTTGATTCCCCATCTAAGAAGTGCCCATTTTTCATACTTTCGATGGAGTCTGCTATAAAAATAATTAGAAATACATGAAAAACATGATTGTAATGACGTTTTTTCATGTATTTCTCATTTTTCGCGTAGCAGGGTCCATCAAAAGTATGTCACATGGGTACTCCTTTGATGAGTAATTGAATTTTATATCCAACGAGTACTCCTACTCAAAATTTGAGTAAACACTTAGGGAAATAATTTCAAAATATAAGTTGAAAAAATAGTTCTATTATTTAATTATTAATTAATATTTTTACTTTTTTACTCCAAAAATGGTGAATCATCCCCCATCGTTGACATCATCATATTTAATCCTATTGGTTCTTAGAAAGTTTATTTTGGTTCTGCATTTTTCTTAGGAGGCCCATTTTAGACCTCAAAATTTCCCTAATGAAGGGTAAAATTGAAGCTCAAAGGTCATTTAGGAGTACAAAAATCATGAGTGTAGCTCAAGAGTCATAAGGGGATATGAAAGGCCATTTCTCTTGCTATAAAGTAAACCTCGTAACTCAATCAAAGGGATTTTGGAGGGTTAGGCTTTGGATAACTAGCTTTTTCTTCTCTAGCTTTACATAGGAGAGAAGGTCATTCTTTAAAGAAGAGAGAAGTGACTCAATGTTCCACTATTGGAGCTAATGGCTCACCATTTTATTTGTGTACTTTGATATTTCATTTAATAATAAAAAGATCAATGGGCCAACACACTTTTATGCATGTATCATGAATTTTGTAAGACTATTATTTACATGTTTGTGGTATATATTATCTTCATATGCACTAAAGAAATTGAACTATTTCAATGGCTTTGGTGCTTATCTTGTTGAATATGTGTTGTATTTTATTTAATTATCATTTTTTCTAGGTGAACTATTTTTCTAGATATATAGAAAATATTTTTTTTTCTCCCATGTGCCTCTCTTAGGATAGTACTACCACTTTCCTTCTAGAGACTTAGTCTTGTCTCCCCTCTTGTGAAAGCCTCATTTTACAAATTTCAATTGGTATTACATATTCTAAACATGCTTTTTTATTTCAAAGGTTATGTGCATACTCTCTTATGTTATTCCTTACGTCCAAGTTAAACCTTAATTTATAGTGCTCGAGACGATACTCTGAATGGCATATACCCCCTGTATCTTGGTGGTATCTAGCACCCTAAATAGATCCTTGCACCTTAAAAATGATAAGTACCCAAAAATTATAGTCCACTTCAAGGGGGAAACTTCCATATACAATTAATACAATTAAGAAGAAAATATTTTATCATCATATGAGTAGGGCACTTTATTATATATACAATAGAAAGAATAAGATTGTAATAAAATGGGACCACGAGGGGTTCTAGCCTATATAAAAACATAACAATAGAAATGTAATCACTCAAGATATAGGGTTAAATATGGGGTGTTTTAGTATAAATGAGGCTTATATAAGTCTTAATGTGTGCTTCCCCTTCAAATAAATGTTTTCTTCAACATTTGACTAAATATAGTTTTTTTTCCATGAAACAGAAATATTTATGTTAAGAAAAATATCAAGAGGGGGGGGGGGGGTTGAATTAGTATTTTAAAACTTACTTCCTTTTTTCTTTTATTATTCCAATTTCTATACACAATTGTTATTTTGTGAACCTACGTATGTATGTGACTATGATGAAATAAAATTAAGTATAACTAGTCAACTTAATCTACATAAAATTAACCATCTATCAATATTTAACTAGTGCATCATTACCTCATTAAACATGGATTAAGCAGGAAGTATGAGAAGTAAAGAGAGAATAGATCATAAACACATAAGAAACACATCAATACACATGGAAACCCTGATTTTAGGTGGAAACCCAATGTGGGAGAAAGCCATTTTTGTTGTCATATTTGTCTTGCTTTATTAAAAATAATATTCTTACAATATTGTACTAGTTTAGACTCTAACTAGTACGCAGGATCATACATGCATATGGCTACAACCTTCTCTCATTTTCCATCTCCTACTATAAGGGATCTACAACCTCCTTTCTGAATACTACTATCCTTAGCTCTTTATGGATCACTTTTCAAAATATTTCAAACTAGATCCACTTTCCACTATTCTGAAAGAAATTATTCAAATGATAAACTAACTGAATCATCAAATCAACTAATTTAACCAACAAAACTAGATCAAACTATATTGGAATAGATCATTCCAATGCATAGCCGCTCATCAATATACCAAGCCAAACATTGTTACCCATCAAAGAAACCTACTACTACCATTTCAAAGCCTTATCAAGCATACATTAGATCGTATACACTACTGTTCTTAATCATACCTACATATGTACAGAATTCTCCTAAATAATACCCACGTATAGATCTCAAAAATACTGATACATGTATCTAAATCATTTTTAGATCAAATCAATCATTGTAGCACATAATAAACCCATAACATATCACATAACCAAATATAGATCATCATAAAACAACATCATCACTTAGTTAAAATTTCATTTCACAATCAATTCAACCCAACCAACACTACCAAGCACAAATTGTTATGAGAGAGACATCATTGAGTCATAGCAACAAACATAACAAAACTGATAAAAAAAACATTAACAGTCCATATTTAAAAACTCTAGCATATGTATGTGACCCTTATAGATAACTTTTGCGTATATACCCTCTTTTCATACTTGACACATGCGTATAGGTCTGTCCATACTATAAAATATATATGGGACTACCCAAAAGCTGATCCATGTATGTACGTGGCCCATTAGAGACAAGCCCATGTATAGGTTGTAATCACAGAATCATTCCTTCACTGCTATTAACACTAGAAAATCATACAAGCAAAATACATTAAAAATTTCAAGCATGAGGTATAGACAAAGGCTTCCATAGAAGAAGTACATTAGAAAAGGAAAAAAAAATCTTCCTAAGGTTAAGGGACAAATTTATGGACAACACACAAGAAACAAAGGCCTTTTTCATGGTAGCAGGAATATTCCTTCGATAGCCACATGGTCCTCAAGATGGAGAAATGTCACCATCCGAGACCACTTGGCACACTTCGTTAGGAAGATTCTTCACTCGATACTACCAAGGACAATCGACTTTGAACCACCATGACGCTTAAATGCAGCACAAAAAGGAATGCCTCCTCCAGTCCTGTGTCACCATCCATATTGGCCAAAGAGAAGGAGGAATAATTCAAAAATTGTCTATATAAGATGTCATTTGGAATAATAATTGGAGACACATTGTTATGTTGGAAAAATTTCTCGTTAGGAAACCATCTAGCATAGTCTAGCAGCAAAGGGATTGAAAGGACTCATTTGTTCGCCACCCAACATCTCATTCCAAGAAAGAGAGGTTCACGATTTTTTCTTTGATCTACCATCATTTGTAACCACCAACACCTAATAAATGGATAAGATCTCCATTTGTGTTATTAGGTTGTTTTATCCATCGATATTTGGTATTGTGCATATTGTTTTTTTTATTATTATTATTTATGTTGTATGTTCTGTTTCCATAAAACTTAGTTTACTACATGTTAAATTTGTTCCACTAACATTTAACAACCATTTTGACCTGTGACCTTATGTAGGTAACAACCAACTTACTAAATATGTTTTTTTGGTACACCCATGCGCAAAATACACAAAAGAAACTACAGCCATAAAACATACATCACAACCCTTACCATCACATGTTCATGTCAGAGGAGCATTACCATCACATATTTATCACTGTTACTCATAATAATAAAATATAAATAAAGCACATTTATTAGTTACTACAATGCTTTTAGATATATTAGATATGAATCCCCTTCACACTCCTTAGTTCACACATTTTTGAGATAAAATTATTCATCAATAACCCATAGCTTGCAAACATAACATTTTGATCTCCATATATTTATATAGCTTAGGTGTTAGCCAATAACTTAGTAATGTCGATGGTATTATTTGACGAGATCAGATATCTATTGTCGATCTCATTACTATGGGCCAAATACCATGGTAAATACCCCTAGTAATGAGAATAAAATGGTGAGGAAACTGTACACGAATTTTATTGACCATACCCGCATATCTACGCAGCCTTTGTTCAGTACATGACCCACATATACTTTCCTAAAATTTACCTTTATCATTCCTATATCTCTGAGATGATATTCCTTTTTCCAATCTCTTTGTGAGATCTATATTGGCCTATATACTCATCCTGATACCTACATGTAGACATCTTTATCAAGTAGGTTTCCATCAAGGACAACACATTAGTCATAAAGCCAATAATACACCCCTTTGGACTTGATGAAAAAATAATTTGGAATTTGGTCACCACCACTTGTAAATACCTATAAATACACCTGTAGATATATCAATATTCTCTCCAAAGCCACCAAGAATTTTCCAAACACCAGGATTACATCACATATCATTGGTCAGTCCTTGGCACTAGTATTATCACATAGAATAGGTATAGGTTGAGGACAAGTGATTTGAATGTCTTGCAATGTTTGCATCATCCATAGAATTTTAGGACATCAAGCTACAAAAATAACATATTTTTCCTCAAAAGTAGATAAAGCAATGGATATTTTCCATGGTACCAAGAGAGGCCCTAAATAAAGTGCTCCTTCACTAGGAATTTTTTTTATCATCAGTATTACCTGATCGATTTGCGTTTGTGTAAGCATGAAGTGCAAGATATTCATCTTTGGGATACCATAGACCAATATATTAAGTTCCTTGTAAATAATTGAATAATATCTCCGCTACATAGAGATGATTTTCTTTAGGATTTGCTTGAAATATTCCAATAATCCCAAATTGATGCATAATATTTGGTCTTGTTCATGTAAGGTGTACCATGATCCCTATCATATATCTATATTCTGGTTCTTCTCTGAGGGGAAATCATCATGTGAACTAAGATTATGTCATGTTACCATTGATGTGAATATAGGTGTGTGGTATTTCATTCCATGTTTCTTCAAAATCTACTTCAGGTACTTGGTTTGTGAGAGAAATATACCATTATTTTCTTGCTGACCTTGAATACCAAGAAAGTATGTTAGTTCATTGAGTAAGTAAATTTAAAATTATTTCTACATAACTGAAGAAAATCCTTGACTCATATATTCTTCATTGCTTCCAAATTTGATGACATCTACTTAAACAAAAACTATCAAAAGTTTATCTTTATGCATATTTACATATAGATTTTTATTTGCATATCCCTTAGTGAAGTCTTGTTGTTGAATCCAAATTGAAGGAGTCTTTTCAGATGCTTCTATACTGTCAATTCCTTCTTTTGATGCTTCACTAATTTCCTCTCCTACAACCTTTTGGGTTGTTTTAGGAAAAAATTTGTCATTTGTTGGTGCTTCCTTTTCGGTACTTGTGGATTCCTCATTAATCAAAACATCAATGCATTCAGCAATATTCTAAAGACTTTTATTATAGCATTTATATCCATTGCTTGTAGAGGAGTATGCAATGATAATTCCTTCATCTGATCCAGAATCCAAATTTCCAACCTTATCTTATTTATTTTTTATGTAACATTTTCTTCAAAAAACTCTAAAAATTTTTATAGTTGGAGGCTTATAAAACCATAGTTCATGAGATATTTTATTGATTTTTACCCAAATATGAACTTTGTTGAGGATATTGATGGTTATATGTGTTGCTTCCCCCCAAAAGATATGCGGTACTCTTGAATCATTAAGCATGTAGCACGACATTTGTTGTATTTTTATACTCGTTATATTTTCCACTCCATTTGGGTGAGGAGTTTTGGCTATAGAAAACTGAATCCTATTGATGTCATGCTTCTTTGGCATTAAAATTGAGCTTGTTTTGCTTTACAAATTGACATGATTTGCATATGGTAATTTCTGGTAGAGATATATTAGGAAAGTCAAAAACTTCTCCCATTCATCTTGACTTTTGTAATTGAGTGAAACTAGGATGTCCCAGTCTATTTTTCCAAAGCCAAGTTTCCTGTTATTTTCTCAAGTAACAATTCTCTAGACGAGCTTACAAAACATAGACATTACCTAGAGTTCTTGTTCCCTTTACTATGATCTTACATGTATCGATATTTCATACTACATAATTATTTGATATGAAAACAACCTAATGACCTTGGTCACACATTTTACTAACACTCAACAAGTTGTGTTTTAATCCATCAACAAATGAAAAATTCCATATTTAACCATATCTTTTAACACAACAATTTCTTTTCCTCTGATAATAGTAGGTAAATTATTTCCAAAGGTTACATTATTTTCTTTCTTAATATCATTAAAGGAAATAAACTTATCTTTATCACATTTCATATGCTTTGAGCATCCACTGCCAATGTACGACATATTTTCTTGATCTCTTGTAACATAGCTAAACCAAAATTTTCAAATTATATCGGTTTGCTTTTCCATGCCTTAGATATTGTTTCCTTTTGTTCATTATAAACATTTTGTTTCATTTTTATTTTACATTCGGTCTCTCTATGCCCAATGTTATTGCAAAAGGCACATTATGTTTCATATTCAAGAGGTGAGCAGGTATTGTAAGAGTATTTCATTAACCCAATATCATTATTTTGTTTTCTTGATTCTCTAGTTATGATAGTTTTATAAGTGACACACTAAGAAGCCTTATGACCAAAATTCTGACAAGCAAAGCATTGACCATTGAAGTCGAAGTTTCATGGAGTATAGTACCATTTTGTGTAGTTTCCCTTTGATTGTGGTAGGTATGAATTACTTGAGAGACATTTGAGACCTTATTCCTATGATCAGAGCTAGAAATTTGTTGAATGCTTCCCTTTATTGCATTGAGATAGCTTCTTGTTCTTGTTTCAGCAAATTTCACAGTTTTTGATGATTCTCCATTGTATCAGAGACCCATTTTTATTAGAGGAGAGCGTTGTAATTTGACGATTTATTCTAAGGTCTTAGATCCTTTAGAAAATTCAAGGTTTAGAAAAAAAAATTTCTCAAGATCCTTTCTTCGCCTTACTATTTCTACTTCTAGCTTTTCATTATGCATCTCCTTTTCTAGAATGTGTTTCTTCATTGCTTCTTATGCTAATTTATCTTGTTCTAGAAAAAATTTAAGTTTAGTTGTTACCTCAATGATATTATATATTTCTTCTGGGGAATCCATAAAGACATCATCAGACCCATCAATACATTTATCTTTAACTTCCATAAGTAATTGATATTTTTTATCAAACTCACTTTTTTCACCATTTGAAAGACCATCATTATCTTCGTGTGTGTAGAAATTTTTCTTTTTTTCAAATCTTCCTCTAACATTAATTTTATTAGAACTATTTCATTTCTCATGTTTTATTATAATTTTATTTAGAATCATAATGACCAACTCTTCCACAAGAAAAGCATTTGAAGGGAATATTACCTCTAAATATGCCAGTTCTTATTTGGAGATTCTTTACGAAGTTCGCTTGTTCTTCGTCGGATACAAAGCATGATTCCTTGATATCCTCCTTTCATTTTCCTTTATAGGTAGCTTTCAATGTTTCCTCTCTAATGTATGATGGGCCCCCTTTCATCATTTCATAGGTGGTTACGACCCCATGAAGTTGATCAATCATAAGATTATTCAAATGCCGCATTCTTTAATGATAGAAACTTTTGAATCAAATTTTGGAGTTAGACATATTATGATTTCTGCACAAGAATTTATTGTCTTATTTCATCACCCATATTACTCATTGAATTAACGATCTCATCTATCCTAAGAAGGAAACTTGAAATAATTTCATCATTATGCATCCTGAGAGTTTCATATTGAATTATAAATGTTTGAAGTTTGACACTCTTTACCATAGTGTAACCTTCATAACTATGGATTATCTTGTACCATATAGCCTTTTCCATATTCAACTGCATGACCTTTACAAATTCTGGTTCTTACCATCTTCCCAACAAAGCATTGACCACCTTTGCAATGGTCTCATATTTTTTATTTTATGGTTCATCTGTAGGAATGGAGGATGGATACTGATATATCACTTCAACTATTCCCCAAACAAAATCTCCAAGTGAATCCAAATATGCTCTTTTTCCAACTTGTTCTGGCATTCTAGAAAACGAATTTGGATTAATTAGAAAATGGTGGCATGATATATGCTACTCCCTCTTGATTTCTAATCTTAATGAATCTTCCATCAAGTGATCAATATTATTCTGAAGGACCTACACTAATACAAATTGTTAAGAAAAATATTGAGAGGGGGGTAAATGAGTATTTTAGCACTTACTTCAATTTTTTTTTTCTTATTCCAATTTCTAGACATGATTTTTATTTAGTGAACCCACGTATGTATGCGATAATGATGAAAGAAAATGGTGTATATCTAGTCAACTAAATTTACATATAGTTCATCATTTTCTAATCTTTAACTAGTCCATCATTACTTCATTAAAAATGTATCAAGCAGGAACTATGAGAAGTAAAGAGCAGATATATCATCAACAAAAGAAACAAATGAACACAAATGAACACCAAGACATTAGGTCGAAACCCAATGTGGGAGAAAACCATTCTTGTTTTCATCTCTATATTATTTTATTAAAAATAATCTTCTTACAATATTGTACTAGTGTAGAAATTAACCAGTACACAGGACGCTACCTGGAGAAGGCCACAACCTTCTCTCATTTTCCAACTCCTGCTAGAAGGGAGCTAAAACCCCCTTTCTGAAGATTTTTATCCTCATATCTTTATGGATAATTTTTCAGAATGTTTCCAATTGGATCCACTTTCAACTATTCTGAAATCAATTACTCAAATATTGAAGCAATTCAGTCATCAAATCAAATAATCTAACCAATGAAACCAGATCAATGTAGATTGAAACATATCATGCCAATGTATAGCCACTCATCAATATACGAAACCAAACATTGTTACCCATTATAGAAACTATTTTTTGCTGCTACAAACCATGATTAAGCATATATTATATTGTATATGTTATTTTTCTTAATCATATGTGCGTATGTACGCACTTCTCATGAAGAATACCCACGTATATATCTGAAAAATATTGATACCTGAATCTAAATCACTATTAGACTGAATCAATCACTGTATCATGTACGAAACCCATCATAGATCATAGAAAAAATTAGAGATCATCATACAACAACATCATCACTTAATTAACATTTCATTTCAAAATCAGTTCAACCCAACTAGAATTGTGAAACACATATTATTAGGAGAGGCACATCATTGACAATCAACAAAAAACATAAAAGAAACCATCAAACATCATTAACAACTCATATTGAAAAACCCTAGCATATGTACATGACCATTATAAATAAATTTCGCATATGTATGTGTTTTTCATGCTTGACACATGCGTATAGATATGTCCATACTGTAAAATATATACACGACTACCCAGAAGTCGATTATTGTATGTACACGACCTCTTAGTTATAAACCTGCATATAGATATGTAATCACTAAATAATTCCTTTGTTTTCAACAAAAAAAATACTTTAGAACACTTACTGTCATATATTCATGTTAGAGCATCATTACAATGACAAATTTATCATTGCTAGTGATAATCATAAAAGATCAAGAAAGCATGTTTATTAGTTACTAGAGTTCTTTCAGAGCTATCAAATCTAAATCTCCTTGATGCTCCATGGTGCAGACATATTTCAGATCAAACTATTCATCAATAACCCATAACTTGCACACATAAGAATTTTTTTTCCATCTCTTTATATAACATAGGACTCGGCCAATACCTTAGGCCAATCCATTACTAATGTCAATGATATTATTTTATGGGGTCAAATTCCCATTTTTTCTCTCATTATTATGGGAAAATACCATGGTAAATACCCATGGTGTTGAGAATACCATTGTCTGGAAATTGTACATGACTTCTAGTTACCATAGCCATGTATGTATGCAGCCTTTGTTCATAGCACTTGCGTATACCTTCCTAAACTTTACCTTTATCATTCCTTTGTTTTTGAATTGATATTCCTTTATAAAATCTCTCTATCACACCTATATTCAACTACATACTCATACTTCTACCAACATTTTCGCATGTTTATCATGTAGGTTTCTATCAAGGAAAACACATTAGTCATAATGGCAACAAATTCCATGTCGCTTCTTCCACTAATAGTTTCTTGCATTTGATGAGGTACATGGTAGCTATTTTATTTATTATTTCCTTAGACCTTGTTTCCAATTTTTTTTTGGTTCTAGTATTATTTTCCCTTCCTCATTAATTTTTGGTAGAACATTTTCGACTAGTATCTTATCACTGAAGAAACATGGAAGGAAATATGTACACATGAAGTTGGAGGAAACACCAATTTGTATCTCATATTTTCAATCATCATGAACATATTATAGGGGCCATAATATCTTGGAGCTCATTCATTTTCCATCTTTTGATGCTTTAGTTACATATATTTATATGGTTGTAGTCTCACAAATACATGATCCCTCGCTTCAAATTACCTATCATTGTGATGTTGATCTACTTGTTATTTCATCATATTTTTTTTCATAACCATGTTTTCCTTTAGTAGTTTGAAAACCTCTTGTTGGTTTTGGATGTGGTCCTCTACTACTCCTTTATAGACCTTTTCAAGGGTTATGTGATGGATGGAGCCCAAAAATTTCCATAAATCATGACATTTATTATAAAGTATGGAAGGATGTGTCGCACAACCATTTTTCCAAGGGAAACCATTTGACCCATTTTTTCTATTTATTAGATGCAAGGAAACGTTTATATCCTTCTAAAAATTTATTCATAATCTTAGTTTTCCCATTATATCGAGGCTAGGAAGATGATTTTTGGGCCAATTGTGTACCCAAACAAGAAAATAGTTTATTCAAAAAATTTAGAGCAAAATTGTACCACTATTACTTACAATAATAATTAGTATTCCTGGTGCCTTTTCAATTTTTTCCATGAATGCATATGCCACAATTCTTGCTTTAAGAGGATAAGAAAGAGAGAAAACTGGGCATACTTTTTCATTATATCTACCGATAACATAATGGCATTATTTGCTTCGTATTTGTACAAACCAATAATAACGTCCATTGATACATCTTCCCAATGTTGGCTTGGTATGGTAATGGATAAGGGAGACTTCGGGTATCGATAGTATCTCCATTATTTTATTTTTCATACCATACATTATACTACAATTTTTTACACATGTTTTTTAATAACTTCCCCAATAACATATTTCTTCATCCTATGGTATTTTTGCTGTATGTTTGGAAGAATTCTGCAAAGTCCAATTCTCTGCTGTTTTTAAATTAAAATTAAAAAAAATAAAAAATTCTGCAACAAGCAGCCTCTCCCTTCAACTCGGCCCCCATCCGGCCTACAACCGCGCCCCCTTTCATCTCTCAACCTCTGCTCACTCATCGCTCTACCCGCAGCCCATTCGACTCTCCCTAAAAGCCGTCTACCCTACCTCTCGGCCCTCTCACTAATGCCTACACAATCCTCAACGCTGTATCAACACACTCACCGCCCCCTATCCACACTATGCCCTATGCTCCTACGCATCCCAAAACTCACGGCCTATCTAACTCTGTTCCTACAATTCAATACAATAAGCCCCTACCCGACTACCAACCCCTCTCCATCTCTCAATCCACGCATCCAGCCTATGCACCAACTCACTCGAACCTTTCCAACCCTCACGCGCACCCTCTCCCTTTCTAACCCCCTCCCCTGCGGAGTTCGCCACCTCTCCACGCGAACCATCCCTCAACCTCTACGTTATACACACTTACCGTCACATCTCACGCAATCAACAACTCTCAACACTCGCCCCCAAACCCTGTGTCTCTCCCCTACCGGCCTACGGCCCTCCCTACATTGTGCTCCCATCTCACACAACGGCCCTCCCATTCCCATATGCTCCCCTCGCTCTGCAAACTCAGATGTTGGCATTACCCTACCGCCCCTTTAACACAGCGCTCTCCCCGCTACTCACTACTTCCCACTGCACTCTCCACAGCCTCTGGTCGTCCCCTCCTTCTCTCCAACTCATTCAATACGACTCTCTCCTCCCCCACAATTTACAATACTGCTCTCCCATATAATTAATTCCGCCCCTCGCATATGCTATACGCCACTCTACATTACCACCCTTTCATTTAAATTTTAAAATTCAACTTCTAAATCTTTTAAAATCCCCACCCTTTTTAAATTCCTCTTCCCATTTTTAATTATTAATTCCCTTCCCTTTTTAAATTTATTTTAAGACCCCTCCCATTTCAAATAAATTTCCCATCCTTTTTTAAATTCCCCTTCCTTTTTAATTAATCCCTTTCCCCTCCACTTTTAATTTTTTCCATTAATTTATTTTTTAATTAATTTTAAGTAATTAAAAAAAAAAACAGTAGAGCGAGAGAGGAAAGAGAGAAAATGAACAGTAGAATTGAAGAAATGGCATGGACTATACATAGAGAAAATTGCAGATTTGACATTGTGTGATTGGTGACATAAGGGTGATTTTTTGAAGAATTTTGCATGAGAAGACAAGTTTGCCATCATTGCAAAACAGTTATTTGAAGAAAAAATTCAGCTGCATAGTGTTTTCAGCTGCACATTTACAAAATAATTTGTAGAAATATTGTATTGAACTGACATTGATTTGCATCTTCATTCAAGAATTGAAGTGTATTTGAGTTGAGAAATTGTTGATTGCCCTCCATCATTTGAGGAGCAGATTTTGTACTTTGAGATTTCCATAGCTAGAATTTCTTTGAAGTCATTTGTATTTCTTGTTAAATCACATTGTAAACGGGTGCATTTTTAGTTGAAGCCGACACCCTTTCATTTTTTGAGCCTAAATTGTTGAAAATGGCTAAAATCAATGATGCATTAGAGTTGTTGAATGACCTCATTCATTAAAATGTTGATGATATGATAAAAATGAGCAAGAATTCTCTATGTAATATTCAGACTTGTTTACAAAATGCACAAGAAAAGATTGAGTTTTTGCAGTTCGAATCTCAGCTTCAGTGAGATGAACTTCAGCAAAAGATTCACCATTCTGAACCTGTTTTTGTTCAGAACATTGTGAAAGACTCCCACCAGCAGCAAGACAACAAAGTTCCAGATGATCCACATTCAGTGCCTTGTACTAGAGCAGATGTACATGCAGATGCAGCAGTTCAACCTGCACTTCTCAAGCCCATCATCAGACCTTGGGAAGAGCTTGTCCACAACAAGCACAGAACTGGTCTTGGATATGACAAGGATGTGTCCTTTCATATTCCAGACTACACCAAGCCCATCATATTTCAGAGTGCCGGATTCTTGTATGACAGTTCACCTGCAGCTGTTCCAGATCCTGTTCCATTTCCACAACAGATTGAGAAATGCCAACACTGTGATCGAGTTGGCCATATGAAAGATCACTGTTTTGATCTTCATCCATGCAAGCACTGTGGTCAGCACAACCATTCTTCACACAGATGCTTCAGACACAAGCCTCCTGCAAGAACAAAGATTCATCTTGGATGGATCGCTTCTTGGCAATGGGCATCAGCAGCCAAGAAGATGTTTACGACACATGTTAGAACTTGTTCACGGATATTGAGCAAACTTGTAGTTGAGTTTTCGCCATCATCTCACCTTGTCCCTGACAAGGGGGAAAATGGTGGTCATGTACAAGCTTCGACGACAGATCAAGCGAGCCTGAGCCACAATCTCTCATTCCATGTTCAGAGTTGTAGCCAGCAGTTCAAGCGAGCCCGAGCCACAATTCGTCATTCCGGATTCAGAGATGTAGCCAGAGACACGGATGCCCATGAGCATGCCTTCGGTTGGTGGACAACCTTAAACCATCATCTTTGGTTGGTGGATAACCTAAAACCATCACAGGTAGTAGACCTCCCTTCTTTTAGGTCGAAGGTTTCCCTTTCATATATGAGGAACACTTCCTCTAGCAGAAGCCTTCAGCTTCTTGCCAACTTTGGTTGAGTTCCAGGAAATGCTTCAAGCATTCCAGATTTGTTGGTAATCCTAAAACCATCACAGGTAGTAGACCTCCCTTCTTTTAGGTTGAAGGTCTCCCTTTTTTATGAGGTACAATTCCTCTAGCAGAAGCTTTTAGCTTCTTGCAAGTTTTGGAAGAGTTCCGGGAACTGCAACAAGTTTTTCGTTCTAGTGTTGGTGGTGATCCTTAAACCAACTCTTTTTTCCAACATTTCATAGAGTTGATTCAGCCCAAGTGCTACCATGTATACTTTACAGATTTGTATTACAACTCTTTTCTTGGACTCACACATACCCCTTCGGATTAAGGGGGGATGTTGGAACACCTAATCCTACATGGGTAGGTGTGGAATGTGAAAAGTCACAATGGAGTCCAAGTGACCTTGGAATGTGAAACCAAGATTCACACCATTGTACTATAAATGTATATCTTTTTGTAATGGAAAATAAGAAAGCCTCAAGCTTATCCTTCATTGTGTGTTGAGTCTCTTGTGTGTGTGTGTTCATCTTCCTCATACACCATGTGTGTGCTTAACATGGTGTTTAACAGTATTTAAGAACCCTGAATGTGCGTATTTCCAATAACACATTATGTTTTAGTTGAGTATTATTACACAAGTATAGGAAATATTTGTACCATAAAAAAACATTTTTCCATGTAATGTTTTCTACTATATCAAGGTCCTTCTACATATATTGAGTTATCTTTAATATGTTATCATCTTTCTTCCATTACTTCTTTGTTTTTTCCATATGTTCATATAGTGGAATGGAAATAAAGCATAGTAAACAATTTATATCTTCCAATTTCCTTGAGATTGCGTCAACCACAACAGTTTGTTTTCCCTATTTGTAGATAATTTAAAATCCATAACCAACACTTTTGTTACCCATTTTTGTTTCTATTATAAATATAGTATTTGGTCAAGGAATTACTTCAGACTAACATGATCTATTTTTACTTTGAAGTTCCTTTCTATTAGGTATGGATGTCATTTCTTAACTGAATGTAGTATGGCCAACATTTATTTTTCCTAAATGGGTCTAATTCCTTTTCTTTAAGTTCATTACTTTGGAAGGAAAGGGGTGTTACTTCTTGCATCAAAATCGCATGATCGCCATAACTTGAAGCATCACACACCACAATAAATATTTTTTTGAGGTTAGGTGTTGATAAGGCAATATTTGAACAAATAGCTTCTTTAAGTTAGTCAAAAGATTTTGTGTGTTTGTTAGTCCAATAAAATGCTTCATTGTTGAATAATTTAGTTAGAGGTGCTACTATTTGGCCATAATTCTCTACAAATTTATGGTAATATCCTACATATCCTAAGAATCCTCCATATTTCTATGATGTATTTGGTATTGGCCCTTTCCTCATAGCTTTGGTTTTGTTAGGATCCACCTTAATAAAAGCATGTGTTATGATATGACCCAAATTTTCCAGGTCTTCAACCTCAGAGGCACACTCAAAAGGCTTTGCATATAGTCGTTTCTCTTTCAATACTGTCAAAAAATTGTCAACATGTTGTAGATGTTGTTGTAAATTAGTACACCATTAAAAAATACTAGCAAAATGTTTCTAAGAAATATTTTGAAAATAGAATTAATCAAGATTTGACATGTTGAACGTGCATTTGTAAGTCAAAACGGCATAACCAAAAAATCATAATTACCTTCATGCATTCTAAAAGGATACTTTGGGAATATCTTCTTCTGTCATTTTGATTTGATGATATCTAGAATGATGACTCATCATAGTAAATAAAATTTCTCCATGCCATTAATCTAATAATTCATTCATGATATGAATAGGAAAAAAAAAATTATTTTTTATTTTGTTTCTTTATCTGTATTCTGGAGCCATGTGCCACAAAACATCCTTTTTTATAATCATCTCCGTTGTCAAAGAGAAAGCTCACTGTCTAGGATAAATGATGATTTCCTTTAACATTTCTTGAAACATACGCTCAGTCTCACTATTTTGTGAATGTAGATAACTTCAAGGCCTAATGTTAGGCGGTACACTTCCAAGTTCCAAATGAATAGCATAGTGATGTTTTTAGTCACATGGGATACCCTCAAGCATTTCTCCAAATACATTTTAATGATCATTAATGATATTTTCAATATCTAGTGGAGCAGAGGATAGAGACATTTCAATATATAATGAATGTAATTATGCAACTACACCTTAATGTTTGTTTTTTAGAATTTTTTTAATGGTACTATAGCTTTTCACTTTATTAGGTTCCCTTCCATACCTCTAAGCTCAATTTCCTTTCCTTGTGAGAAAATTGTTAGGAAAATTTATTGGAAATTAAGGGCCACTATTCCAATGATTCTAACCATTAGACCCCTAATATGACACCAACACCACCAATTTGGATTGGAGTCATCTGATTAGCCAATAAATACTCCCCCATATTCAAATTAATCTTATTACATTTCCCTGAACAATTTATATTCCCACTAGCTACAATCATCTCAGGAAATTGTGACGCTGCAAATACAAAGTAATTAAGGAGTTTGTTCAATTTGTAGTTGATGAGGTTATGGGTACAACCTAACTCAATAGATATTGTTACGGTGTTCCTTTTTATGCATACTTCTATGTTAAGGGTATGTGGAGTACTTATGTTGTTTAATCCATGACAGGTGATTTTTAGAGTATTTTCTTCTACCACTAGAGCTTGTGAAGTTTCCACTTCTTCCTCCTCTTGATATTCATAGTATCTATAGAATTATTTCTTTTCATTACATTTATGCCATTTAATATAAATTCTATCACAATTGAAACATGTTTTCTTTGTATTTATTTCATCCATTTTGTAAAGGAGTCAACCTTATTGGTTTAGGAAAGGGACTCTGATTTTTTCTATAGTTATAACTGACCAATTTTCTAGTAGGCATATTTTTCTTTTCAACTTTCCTTGATAGATAGAAAGCATGATCTAGATATTTTGGTTCAAATAAAAACACCTTGTTTGAATTATTTCCTTTGAAGTACCTATAAACAAGTCTTAAAATATACCCTTTGAAACATTCTTTACTCTAAGTCTCAACTTTTGGCATTGTCAAATATGCTATGTAATAAGACATTTTCATCAAAGATTTACCTAATGACTAAAGATGCATATATATTAATATCTTGTAATTTTCTATAAATTCCTTTATAAAAATAGAGTAAGATATATATAAAAAAATGTTTTTGTTTCACAAAGGCAATGACACCATCCATGTTGGTCTTATCCTACAAACATGGATGCAATATTTACCTTTTGAATAATTCTACTTAGTGTTGACCAAAGTGCTGATAGATATAAAACATCCAAGTTACTATATTATTACCATAAAATTTACTCATTTCAATATTTTTAATGTAGCAGTTTGTTAGTGTTAACTTGAAGCCCTCATAGCGTGGAACTTGGATTGAAATTTTTTTTATTATGGTTCTGCAATTGAATTTTTTTCTCTCTAATTCTGATGGCACACTCCCCATATGAAATTATTCTCAACAAATGTCAACATGATTCTCCTTATTTTCACAATTTCCTTGGATCTCCACATCCATTTTAGGAAGCCTCTCCAAGAGAAACTTTGTCATGACAATCATGGACTTTTGTATTTCTTACTTATTTTTATTTATCTTATTTTATATTCCTTTTTTATTTTCATTCATCTTTCTTTTTTTTCATTTATCTTTAAATTTATTCTTAAGAACATGAGAAAACCACCTTTTTCAACATACTACCATCCATTTCATTATATTTCTTCTCTAATTGAGATAACCTAAATTCAAAGTCCTAAATATATTCATGAGTCAAGGTGATCCTTGAATAAGATTAATTTTTTTGGTATATTTATTTGGATGCGTGTTGGAAAATAATAATATTAACCCTCCTCTTTATTATAACAAAAAAAGGGAGGTGATCTTCCAATGAAAATTTAGTGTGATAGTAAGCTATGTACCTTTAATTTGGAGAATATCATAATATATGAATATTTCTTGATATAGATCTGAGATTTGAGACCTTCTGGATTTGAAAATTTATTTTGCAATATTCTCATATGTAGTTTCTACAATTCCATAGTGAACCGAGTCTTATGTTCCAATCTAAAGTTATAGTAACTTTCCCAAAACAAGTTTATTTGTTTGGCCTCTTGCCATTAGAAAACTAGTATAGTTCTCCACGCATCCAATTCTTGAAATATAATTCTATAACATATTCCTGAGGTACTTATATATGTCTCCTAAAAATTTTGGTGATTTCACATTCTAGAAATGTCTAGATAAGAAGATATAGTCAAAATACCAAATTGGCCCATTTAAAATATCTTAAAAAATTGTTCACAAAGCGTAAATTCCATGGGTATAAATCCCGAGGTAAAATGAATCATATTTAAATATATATATATATATATATATATATATATATATATATATATATATATATATTCTTTTAAATATCTCCTTAATATGATCCATGTTTCCCTTTGTGAAACCTTACGTAAAACATTATAGCAAAACTTCCAAAATAACTTGTTTGAGAAAACACTTTGGAGCATATATAAATAACAATTTAATTTGATCATATTTATAAATATATATAGAACCAATATTATAAACATGGAACCAATTTTCAACATGATTTCTCCTCAACTTGGTCAAGGTTTCAATGTCTGAACCCTCGAATAAAAAAACAATTATAGCGAAAATGTTGAACTAGCCCATTTGAGAAAAAATATAGGAGAATTAAGAAACTCTAAATTCTATGGACTATATCTCTACTAACATAGTGAATCCCGGTGTAAAAAATGAATAAAATATTTTTCAGGATGTACTCTCAATCTTATTTAGGTTTCGACATTTGAAACCTCCTAGAAAAAGAGTTTTAGTAAAAAATCCATGATATATTTTTCGAAGTAGAAAAACCCTAGGATTAAGAACTTTTATAACAAATTTAATGATTTTTTCACCTTAAAGAAGATAAAAACCCAATAATTATAGTCAATTTCAGGGGGGGAGACTCCTTATAAAATAAAAATAATAAACAAGGAAATATTTGATTATCCTAAGACTTTGTCTCCTTAGTGTATATATATATATATATATATATATATATATATATGATAAAATTATAATAAACTGGGACGAGGAGGGGTTATGGACTACATAACAATGTGACAATAGAAATGTAATGACTGAATATCTATAGATTAATAATGGGGCTTGGGTTAATGCAGGGATTACATAGTGCTTAATATTCTCTACACTTGGAAGAATAATGTTCTAGAATATCTCTTTCAAAAAGCATGAAATCAAATATTCATCCTCAGTTTATGCAGGTTAAGAACAATAATATAAATATGAAACAAAACACTTTAATAGAACTATGGAAGAAATGTTCAATTTAGAAAGCATCATCTTCTAGCATATCTCTTTCAATAAGCATGAAAGATAATATTTATTCTCATTTTATGGAAGTGAAGAACAAGAATCTAAATATGAAACAAAACATTTAATAGAACTGTGGAAGAAATGTTCAAGTTCTTTACAAAAAAGGTTACTTTCTACCTTGAATTATGAAAAGAGTTAGCTTAATATGATAGTTTTTGAACCAAAAGCTCAAATTGTTATAACTAATTAATATTACAAGGAAAAAAAGTTTGCTATTGATTTAAAAAATACTCATCTAATGGACCAAATTGAATTTGAATAGAGAAACTAGAGAAATTATCTTAAGAAGCTTGAAATATACTAGTGTAAATGCTTCCAAGTTATAATCGATTCTCATAAAGAGGATATGATTTAGATATATGTAAAAATTTCTCTTGATTTATATTTATATAGTCCCTTATATTGCTTTCAATAATATTCTTCCTTGCATTTATCTTATCAATAGTTAAATATTAATTAAGACCATCATGGATTTCTTTTGTATAAATTTTACAATCATTATCAAGAAAAGGGTTCGTAATTATATCATTACTTTTGATATGAAACTATGATAGAGAAATTGTTAATGGAAGAAAATATTTTTCTAGTAAAAATATGATAGAATTTTTCGATGTTATCCTTATAAGATAAGAGATGTAAACCCCTATTTAAATCCTTCAAGAATATAATAATTTCATTTTTTTTTTTAAATAAGGTTCATTTGATTCTTATAATCCTCTTGCATGGATATTTTGTTATGGAAAATTTTGGAATGAAAGCTAAGGTTCTATGACAAGGGTCAGTCTCATACTCATTTAAGAGGTAAAATTTACAATTTTGTTGTAAATAATATATCACATCACCCATCATGCTACTGAAAATAGCTTCAATATAAATCTTTTGGTTGGTGATTATCCACCTGAATATTCTATTGAAAATAATTAGGTAGTGATAAAGCTACAAAGCTTTACTAAATCAGTACCAAATGAGTTATTAGTGAGGTATTCATAGTTTCTTTTATATCTAGCTAAAAAACATTTGTCGTCTAGGCATATACAATTTGTGTTAGAATCATTGGTTAGAAGTATAACTTAGTTAGTTGTATTTATAGCGTTAAATTATCATACAAAGATTATAGCACCACCATTCCTCAAATTGTGAATATCTTATTACACGATATCATAAGGGAATTTTTTATATAGATAATTTTTCTCATAAAAGGAGGATTTAATATGTATGAAATGACAAATTGCAATATACAATTTCTTCATGCTAATGTCAAATATTACAATCCAAATATTCTAATTGAGATGGTATACCTTATGAATTTAGGTGTGAGGAGAAACATTAGCTTTATATAACATGTTATTCCTCTTATCAATCTATGAAAGGATCTTTTGTTCCATGCTAACCAAAATATATATTGATTCATGTAACGGATGTTGGACTCATCATGATCCCATGTTTCAATTAGAAAAATAATATAAATTTCACTTAGGATCAAGCTTTACATGGAACATATTGCTCCCTTGTTCCCTTTATTCATGGGGCATGCCATAGAGACCAAATTTTATTCATCTCTAATGATTTCCATTGGATCCCTACGTCTATGAAATATTGGTTACTACTTATCCCTATGAAATTTTCTTCGCCTCAATGAAGGACTATGTTCATACAAGTTGATTTTTCAACCATGATGTATCATTCTCTAATATTTCTTTTAGGTCTTGAACAATATCAATGGTTGTGCATATTTTTTTTGTTGTAAGAATTTAAATATGTTGTGAATACTTTTCAAGGTACTTATTATACTCAACTATCAAGGATATTAGTTTTTATTTTCCTTTCTCTGTAGATTCTAATTAGGATTTTGAACATGTTTATTTGTTGGAATTTTGAGCTTTATTTTAAGTACTTGAATATTGATGTCCCTATATTTGATTAAATCCTATATAGAAACATAATAATTTGGATTTATCTCTAGACTACTTATACTCTTCTCAAAGTCTTCAATCCTAATTTCTTTGGTTATTACTACATTTTTTCCTGTCTTAGTCGATTAGTAACTGTTGGGTGAAAATGTGAAGTTGGGTTACACCTTTTGCCTCTTTTTGAGAAAAAAAAAAATCATGTTTAGAAGTTATTCAATGTTGGGAAAGCCAAAGACATTTTTATGTTCAGAAATTAATTTTACAATAAAAAGAAAACTTGTCAGACATTTTATTAGCTTTCTATTATTTTTTTTGCAATTGTTTTATTCAGATTTGATATGTCAACTTAGCAATTCTTTGAGTGTGTTTTCTTTAATAATGAAGGGATTCATAAAAAGTCATGTTTTTTAGAACTATTTTATTCTTTGTTAACTTAGTGTTTTTGAAAAAAAATGTGTTACAACAATCTAGAGAGACTCTACTTCGATATCTCTATATTTATGAAACCAATTGATGCATATCATAGTTACTAGATTTTTTTAGCTGGATGAATATAAAAAAACTTCATATTTTGAATATGTTTAGCATAGAATCAAGCTTCTCAACATATTAGTTAACAAATAAAAATCTAAAAACTACCCATTACTCATGACAGGCCAATAAAATGAACCATAAATTTTTCAAGAAAACTACGGTATATTTTGGACGATACAAAATTTTGATTTCACTGAATCATAATGACCTTCAGAAAATTTTTCCATCCATTTTATTATAAAATTAATTAAAATTAGTAAATATCTATGAAATTCCATAAAATTTATATCTACTAAAAGTAGATTAAATTCTGCAAATGCTAGTATTGGTTCTGAAAGTAAATTCATCAAATTTGAGGGAGTTTAACCATTCCAAAGTTGGAGAAAGGTGATCAGGGTTGAGTCATTGTAGAGTTGAAGATGTTTTAATTTAGCCAAAGTTTCGTGGTGATTCGTCCAAAAATTTTTCAACGTCATGTTCCATTAATATAAAATGAAGAAAAGTTCTGCCGAAATTTTTTTTACTAATTCCGTCGCCCCCCCCAAAAAAATGATGTAGCCCCTCCAAAAAAAATATTTCCAGATTCTATAAATTAATTAAACCGAAACGTTATTTTCGCAATTTATTTTCATTCAAATTCAATTTTCAAACTAATTGTTTTTGCTAAATTTTTAAAGGAAATATTTTGAGCTTCATTTTTAAAAGGGATTTTTTTGGCTGACTTTTTAAAGTGACTGCTTTTGAAAGTAAGTGTTTTGGGTTGAATTTTTAAAGTGATTTTTTTTTTTTTTTTAAGTAAGTATTTTGTGTTTAATTTTTAAAATGATTTTTTTTTTAAATTAAGTCTTTTGTGCTAAAATTTTAAAGTGAGTTGTTGTCTAAATTTTGAAAGTGAGTTTTTTGTGCAAATTTTGAAACTAAATTTTTTTTTTTTTTGTAGGATTTTGAAATTTACCTTTTTGGGTTGGATTTCAAAAATTTACATAGACTAAATTATCATGGGAAATCATAGAAATTGTAAGAGAAAATATGATCAAACAAGAAACCTTGAGGCTCATAGAGAATATGGAAGACACCATTACAAAAAAGAAGAAGTGAGAACTCAAATATTGAAAGGGAAATCAACCTCAACTAGAAGTTGAATCAAATATGTAAATGTAAATATTATAAATGATATTTAAAATTTAACTAGTGTATTGTGAAACTTACTTTTAATTTCATGAACTAATTTGAAAAATATTTTTCAATGTAAACAAAAAGAGATATTCCTCATAACTTTGATGATGAGATTGAAAATGTTGAGAGAAAAAGTGAAAAAGATAATGATCCAATGATTGAAGATATTGTTGAAGATGTCGAAAGATATTCAAGTGAAGAAATTGAATCCCCATGTATGTATATATATTGCATCTGTCTTATTGAAATTTTATATATTTATTAATTTAAATTTCATTCAAAATCTATTTTTTAATTTAATTATTTGTTGAATATTTATACCCATTTTGTACATTTAATTCTCATATGTACATATGAAATCAATATTGATGATAAGATGTTATAAAATGTTGACACTAACACATATGGAGATAAAAAAGATGACCATGTTATATGATATCGTGTTATGGTCATTATTGATAACTTCTTTAAAGATGAAAATGTGGCAGTTCAAGAAGAAATTTTGAGAAGTCTCTTAACATCAAAGAAATTAAAAGAAGCTACAACTCTATTGGGTATTCGAAAATCAATGAAAGATAAAAAAAAAATGAAGAAAAATGTGATTCAAAATATAAATAATGTTCTAAAATAAATTGGAATATATATAGAGAAAAGTGATATAGATGCCCGTAGAGCAATAAAAATTGTAGTGATTTCATCAAGTACTAAAGAAAAGAATTTGGTAAAATCTATGGCAAAAGAATTAGGAATCTCATGAGAAACATTGAACAAACATTCGAAATTTTGATTGCAAATAGATGTAAATGATGATCTCTCTTGTTGGATATTTATGTGTCGAAAACCATACAAAGATAAACTTAGATAAGATGTTAAAAAAATAATATATCAATATTGGATGAAAAATTCACTTGTTTCACCAAAAGCAGGGTTGTGATGCAACGAATAATATCACAAAATAAATATGAAGAATATGCAAAAAATATCTTGGACAATGATGAGCCTCAGTATTGCAACAAGAATGTAGCAACTCCCAAGGCTACCAACTTTAATTATCAACCCGGGGTTCGTACAAACTTAAGAGGTATTGACGTTGTATGTGCAACATACAATGTTTCGTTGGTTTATTGACCTAATGCAATGGAGAAAATTTCATTAAATCAAAGCATAAACTAATTGTATAAATGAAAGTGTTCCTTTGAAAAGAAATTAAACCTAGGCAAGAACAAAAAATTGTAATTGAAATCCCAAGAGCATGAATTCAAATAGATAGGCCTAATCTACTTTGTAATAATGCATGTCATAAGAGGCGTTTATTCTTCCTCAATCATGGAATTATATCCTACTATTCATGATTCAAGACTGAGAGTCAAAAACCAAGCTTTGGGAGAAAATATTATCTACTTTACACGTGCTACCAGAGTGCTACAGGATGTTATGTTTTTGCTACAGTATGTTTTTTTTTGGAGATAACTCATCGAATGACTAACTAAATAAAATGAAAATTTGATGGGACAAATTTTTCTAGTAATTAGGATGGCTTATCTCTCCATTTCAAGTGGAATAACTCCAAAATTCCCATGTTCACACGTGATAAAAATTAGCAGAAACTTACTACTCTAAAATCTGGAAATTCAAGAACTAGTGAGCTAGTTAATCTATCAAATTCCTAACCTAATAAAGTGAAAATTAGACAATTGACTTGAGAAATTAGGGTGAGGTTGGGGGAATTCTCGGAGATGGCGGAGCTAGGGTTCAAATAGACATTTTTTCTGTTGGCTCAAAAGGCAGGGGAGGCAACGATGGCATGAGATGTGAAGCAGGAGGATGGATTTCACGCACGGACCCTATCTCCACTATTCCATTACACGGATCGTTACCCTCTTTGATGCAGTCGAAAAACCCTAGAACGGAATGAGGAAAAAATTATCTGTGGGCATAGAAAGAAACAACCATTTGCCTCAGAAGCCTGAGAAACAACTTCGACATGTGACCTGTGGGAGCTGGAACACCTGCTCCAGTCTCGGAATGAAGGCCACTTTAGAGGAAAGAAGAAACCCACTTGCATAATTCTGCCATTGTGCTTGCCACTAGCAAACGAAAGAGGAACAGGTAACACCAGATGGAAGGTTCAGGGCCCCCTGCTCTTGGCACATCCACTCTCATTAAATCTCAGGATGGTTAAGCTTCCTTGCATATTGGGGCAAGGATGAGATTTTACTGCTCTGTTTCAAGCCCCAAGGACAAGCCTACACACTTCGTGGAAGCAGCCTTCACCTCTGCACCTAGATCCGGAATAGTGGGATTTTTTTTTATCACATGCAGATCTTTGAAACAGGTAATCCCCAATCATTTTTAGATTTTTATCAAACCCCCTGTGGAAAAATATCTCTTAGTTTCGGTACAAGAAGACAAAAAAAATTTGTAGCTGAGATAAAAAATATGGAGATTAATGGGGTACCCAGTCCCGATTCAATACCTGGTCAGTGGCAGCCGCTTTCTTCAGGATTAGAGGTCTCTGAAGGATCATGTTATTAGTGTAGAAATTATTATCTCCCTTAATCTTCGTCTGAGAGGGGGAATTGCGGACCATGGCGCATCTAGATATGCAGGGGGGGAAAGGGGAAAAACCCACAAACTGGAAATAATCAAACGGAGGCCCATCCTACAAAAACATTATATAGGGGAAAAAAGCCATAGGATTACCTCCAGAACAAGCAGGAGATGCCTCGAGGCTATACATAGTAGAACAACTTGGTCAACCTCTAGCACTAAATATCGATATCCCAGAAGTAGAGGAGTACATCAAGACATATGAGTCCCAAGAATTAATATGTTGATTTAATTGTTTCTGGCTGAAACCAATGGACCTCTTCCATTGGATTTTCACTCAATGGACCATAGAATGTGAAATTTTCCTATGTTATAAAGGGTCTTTTATCATTAAATTTAAATCCTCGGAGGATAGAGATCTTATCATCAGAGAGGGGCCTTGGTGTTGGGGAACCACGGGTATTTTTATCACCCCATGGTTTCTAGACTTTGATTGAAGAACTATGACAGTCTTTATAATGTCGATATGGGTTAGATTAGATAACCTTCCCCTTCGTTTCTGGAATGATCATATCTTCGAGGGTATTGGGAATAGTATCTGGCGATACATCAAAATAGACATCGAGAGAATAGAGAAGAGGATCTACACCTTTGCACGGATCTGCGTGGAAGTATATCGAAGCAAAGGCTTATCGGAAAATATTATGATGATCTACAAGCAACAAAATTGGCTATAGTCACTAGACTATGAAAACACTGCATTTAGATGAAGAATTTGTAGGATGATAGGAAATTTACAAAACACATGTCCAAATACCAAGAAATAAAATAGCAAAAAGAAGAAGAAGGGAAACAAAAAAAAATCCTGGAAATACCCCCCTCTAGAGTCAGAGGAGGACGAGTTAGAAGAAGAGGATGAAACAACTCCTGTGGGAAGCAATCAACCTACACAGGAACAAGAGGTAGAAAGGAAGGATACAATAGTACACACAGATCCCCAAACTCATGTGAACCAAACAGAAAGGAATCCAGATAATATAGGTAATGGAGGGATCAAACGAAACCATCCATCATATACGTCAGACTCTGACAAGGCCACCGGAATCCAAATAGAAGATAATCAAAATGTCCTTGCAAATTGCGTTCCATATCAGGGCGAGTGGTGCAAGGTTGAGAAGAAGAAAGGGAGGAAAACTTGATTTGTGGGATTACTACCCACACCTTGGTAGCTAATTCAGGGTCGTCGGTTTATTTTTTCTCCTCTTTCCTCTCTATTAGCTCTTATTTTTTATTTTTTATTTTTATTGAATGCTCTGGTAGCCTCGCTACGATGCATTGTGTGCGAGAGCACACGGGCCCTATGGGCACCTTCTGAATGCTTAATTGCATATACTACATGTAACTTTTCATTTTATAAATAAAAAGTTGCTGATTTTTTCCTTGGAAAAAAAATAAAGTGAAAATTAAATGGGGTAAATTTTTTTGTTAACCTTAACATTATTATGACCTAATACAAGTGGAATCAATTCAAATGAATCCCATTAACCTATTACAAAAACTATCAGAAAATTACTACTATTTCGGTAGAAGTCATTTCCATAAATCTTATATTCATGAACTAGTAACCAAATTCAAGTAGCTTTACGATTAATATTAAATTAAAATGTTATTATAAGGATGAATAATTATTTTTAATCTATAAACAACCTACAAAATAACTTACTTCAATAATTTAACTCAATCCTACAACAAGAAAAGGAACAATACAAAATATAGAAATATGCAAAACAGAAATGAGAAACGCATGTGAATAAGAAGTGAAAAGAACATAAATAAATTTTGAAAGAGGGCTCTGAGGCTCCTAGGATGGCCAAGCCGAAGGAGACTCTGAGCCCTATGGAAGAAACCATGCCTTATAAGCTAAAATTGGCACCAATATTCATTATCGAATCAGTCCAAGTACATCCCTCCAAGAAAAGAAAGTGGAGGTGCTAAAAAATAAAGTTTCTCCACAATAAGGCTAAAAAATACATGCCCCTAGAGGCCAATTAAAATTGGTACTTATACAAAATAATGAGTAAGAATTCTTCTTGAAAGAGGAAGCTTTCCCCTCCAAAATCCCTCAAATAGTGGATCAGGTTCTCAACACTAGGAATCTCCATTAAATGACAAGAAACACATTCCTAGATTTTCTCAATCATTGAAGTTCCAAAATTACTCCATCATTTCTCAATAATTTCATTATATTTTTATTTATTTATTCTCCAATATTCATCCTCTACTAATAGAGAGCAAGTCCCTAGATTATCTCCTCCAAATCTTCATAATTTTCCCAATATTCTCACAATATTCTTCAAAAATAAAAATATGAGGTACAAATATGAAATTATCTCTAAACCTTCCTAAGAAGATATTAAATCTTAAAATGCATTATTAATTGTAGAAAGAGATATTTAATATATCTTTTATGTGCCTAAGAGAGGTTAGATGGGCCTTAATTTATATTTAATTTAGAGGCCCTTGAGACACCACTCAAATAGAGTTGTTCAATAAGTTCATAGAAAAGAATCGCAGAATTAATGTCTGAATGAATATATGTTTGCAACCAAAACCATGTTATGTTAAAACTATCACTATACATGATACTTTTTGCTATCATTATCATGTGTAATTTTAGTTATATTATGACACATTCCATAATTTTTGTAAAACATTTTGAAAAATTCACCTCCTCCTTCCACTATCCATGATTTCATATCTCAAATTCCATGTGCAAAAGAGAGTCATGAATTATTTTACCAAAATAAATGTGTTGGTGGTTAAAAAATGTGATAATTGTGGAAGTTTGACTGTATTTTACAACAAATATCCTATTGATCTAAATGATCAATCAATGTCCAACATAAAAGTGAAATGGAAGAGATATGAATATATTCATATATTTATTAGTTCAAGTAATACTACAAGTACTAAAACGATTGATTTACAAGAAGAAGATTTTTTTTTTCAATAGAGTTTTTTAAGAAGTTATCGGAAAAATTTTATAAATACACCAAGCACTCCCATAGAGGTCAATGGCAATACTTTCAATCCAAAAAATCCCGTCAAATTTTTCCACCAGGGAGCATTTTTTCATTAGTTGATTTTGCATAGAACTACACATTTATTGCACAGAATGAAACACAGAGTGAATACTATCACTCTGACGAAGTCTTTATGATGGTCCATATTATATATAGACATGTTGAAAAAAATGTTGATCCTATAGAAGGCACGAGTGAAAGTGAACATGTTATTAAAGAATATCACTTTTATATCAGTGATGATGATACACATGATACACATTTTTTACAACATTTTTTTGATAAAATTTATGACTCACTGAAAGGTCATAACATAAAATTCAATTAACATTGGATATGGTCAGATGGATGCGCAGGTCGATTCAAATCTTCACGATAATTCTTTTTGTTGTGTCTTCTTCATTTGAAAACAAACATTAAATATTTTTGGAATTTCTTTGAGACTGGTCATGGAAAAGGAGAACATAATGGTGCAGGGGCATGTATAAAATGAGAACTTCTAAGATATAAAATGGATCACTCTGCAAATCAACTTGTCTCAGTTGAAGAAGTTGTTCAATGTTGCATCGTTGCACTAAGCCATGAGACTAACCCATCAAGGGAAGTAGGAAGCTGCATATACATATATAAAAATTAACTTGCATATATATAGAAATTTAATATATGATCTAATTTTTATTAATTTTCTAATTTTAAAAATTTTAAAATTATAAACATTCTTTATCAAAATGATTATCTTTGATATACAGATTGTATTTTAAATTACATATTTATATTCTTGCTTCAATTTTTCATATATGTTTTTTTGGCATATTGGAGTACAATAAGGATATAGATCGATTGCATATGAAGCTGAAATAGTAAAAGGGAGTCGAAAATGGAATTCAATTAAAAAAAAAGGAGTATCGAAATGTGCTTACATTTGATAAAATAAAATATCCCTGTTTTTGTTCTGTTTGCATAGAGGACACACAATCCAATGATGTTTGTGAAAACAATATGTATGTAAAATTTTTGAAACATACAAAAATTAATACAAAGGGGAAAATCTCAGTTGCAAACTTTGAAGAGATGGAATGAGAGGAGACTATAGAATCATATGAAGGTGATCGTGTTTCAGATCTTGTTAGACAAGGTAAAATTTCAATTGGTTTCAAATGATATAGATCTAGAAATAGATAATAAAATAAATTCCATGTTAATTTTAAACTTAATTTTTCATGTTAATTATGATTTGATTTTATACTTGTTTTATTGTGTAGGAGATGATTTTATTGTAGTTGCACCAGTTAACGACCTAGAAAATTTCAAGTTTTATTTGATGTGGTGCACTAAACAAAGGATGAAATTATTGGAAGGTTATGATGATAATTGGTTTATATATCAAAGAGGGTCTATTATACCGAAAGCTTATTTTTTCCATAAAACTAATAAAACTGTGAGTAATGTTTACTTTCAAGACTATCAACCTGATGTCATAAGATATCAATATAGTCACTTGGTGTGTGAAGTACGCATAAATTTGATAGAAGTTAAATTAAAAAAAAAAGTTCAAAGCTAATAAATGGACAATGTCAAAAGCTGGCCATGAATGGATCATTAAGGATGGCATTCCAGTATAATTGTTTTAATTGAACTGGCCAACAATTTATTTCCTTGGATTCATCCTTGAGGACTTAGAGTTCAGGTACATTGCTGGCCTTTCTTTTTTAGCACTCTTAAGTTGTACATTATTAATAATGTATTGAGTTACAAATTTATATTTATATTTCCTGTTATGTACAAGTGTATTGAGGATTTTATTATATTTATATTATGTTTGCATGCACGACAAGTAATTTATATGTACATACATTCTCCGGTCTTAAACAATTTCATACATGAATGAAATTGTTAATGCATTAGTTAATTCTATACATGAATGCAAAATGTATGTTTCTATCATATTTTATAATGAAATTTTAACTCATGATTGTCTTAGACATATACACCAAATTATAAGATTAATTCAAATGCAAAATGTGTACCATGTTTTCTAATTTCCAATTTTACTAGATTCAAATTTTAAATAAATTGACAAAACTTAAGAAAAAAACTAAGAATCATAAACTAACAAATTATAAGAACAATTGAATGAAAAATGTACCAACTAAATGAAAATAAACTAGATGCAAATTTACTTTCATTGTTACATATTCATGAAATTAAATATGTGAAACCTTTAAAAGAATCAAGTGATCCATCATGTAAATTCTAGGCCATGTTTTATAATGAAATTTTATCTACTATGTTTGTATATTCAAACAAATTTATATTAAAAGTTAACTATCAAGTGACATCCATAGTAGCATTTCTATACATTAATGAAAAATGTTGTATACCATATTTTTTAATGCAATTTTAGAATTGTATGAGTGTTTTAGACATATATGTACCTACTCATAAGATTCAAGTTCAAATGTGATGTTTTGTAATTTTCAGTTTTAATTAATTCATTTTAAATCACTTTTGAAATGTTGAAATAACTTTTAAAAAAATCCTAAGAATCATGTACTAAAATTAAATAATAATGGTTTGATGAAAAATGTACCAACTAAATGCAAATTTACTTTCATAGCAACATATTCATGAAATTATTCGCAGGTGGGGGGTGCAGCTCAATTGGTTATCCGAGAAATGTGAAATTGTTGTAACTCGAAAGACCCAGGTTCAAATCCCCCTGTTGTTATCCAGACTGCGGGGGGGGGAGCACAATTCATAGCCCCCCAGAGTTTTACTGGTACTTATGTGTCAAGTCCTCTGCATTTAATATATATATATATATATATATATATATATATATATATATATATATATATATATATATATATATATATATATATGAACTTAAAGATTTAAAACCTTTAAAAGCATCAAACCACATGCACATCACGAAAATTGTATGGTCATGTTTTATAACATTAAATAAGTATGATTGAATGCAAAATGTATGAATTAAATGAAAAATTACTTTCATAGAAACATATTCATGAATTTTAATATGTAAAACCTTTAAAAGCATCAAACCACATGCAAATTATGCAAATTGTATGCTCATGTTTTATAATATGTTTATGCATGAACAAATTTATATTGAAGTTTTAATTATCAACTGATATCCATAATAGGCTTTCTAGATATATGAATGAAAAATGTACACGTATTGGATATTTTATAACATTTGAAATTTTTATGATTGTTAATAGACATTAATGTGCACCTAACTATAAGATTCACTTTCAAATGCCAAATCTACCATACATGTGAATTTTGAAATTTTCAATTTCAATAGATTCATTTTAAATAACTTTAAACAAAACCTAAGAATCATAGATACTAACATTATAAGAATGATTGAATGTAAAATGTATGAATTAAATGCAAATTTAATTTCATTGCTACATATTCATGAACTTAAATATGGATTTAACCTTTAAAATAATCAAAACACATGCACATCATGCAAATTTTATGGCCATGCTTTATAATGCAATTTTATAGTATGTTTGTGCGTTAATTTACAACTTTATATGAAAAGCTAACTATGAACTAATAGACATCTACACCTAATTGTAACATTCATGTCAATTTTAATAGATTCATTTTAAATAACAAGTGAGAAAAAAAATTTAAACAAAACATAAGAATCATCTACTAACATTATAACAACATGATTGTGCAAAATGTACCAACTAAATGAAAATTTACTTGAATATGTAAAACCATTCATTGCTACTAAATAATTTCTACATATTCATGAGCTTAAATATGTAAAACCAAGTTTTAAGAATAACACCATGCATTATGCAAAATTTACCATGCAAAATGTACATAAACTCCAAAATTAGCATCTACTAAATCATAATTTAAAGATTTATAGATTTAAAATATGTCAAAAATTTATATCATTCAATAAGATTAAATACAACTTGTATTATAAAAACATTGCCAAATAAAATGTTGCATCAAATTAGAGAAAAGTAAATATAACATGTTTTATAAAAGACCGTTAAATAAAATTTTGGTCAATTTAGAGAATCTAACCTAAATATATGTTCCATTAGCCTCCTTTTGCTATCATCTAAATCATGGGGGCCTTTTACAACATGTGTAATTGCATATATATACATATAAGAAATTTATGTACATTGAAATTAAAACTTAATGCTTTAAAATCAAAAGAGAAAGTAGTTTCATAAAAAACAAAATTAAAATATATATATATATATATATATATATTCCTATTCTATGCAAGACCTCAAGTTGTTCCCCTTACATTGTCCATGTCCAGTTTTCTCTCTCCATCAGGCCCTCGTGGACAAACTATACAATATACATGTACAAGTATATATATTAAAATTTTAAAATTTTTAAAATTAAAATGCATAAAATTGTGAAATTAGAAAAAAAATGTTAGAGGACTTCTTCAAATTTTTTGGATGTTGCTATCCCCATCATCAACTCCGTTGCTAAATTCCTTGGAGAATAGAAATCATCTCCACAAACCTAAAATCCAAAAAGTTTAAAATTGTAGAATAAATATCTATCTCATTTTTTAATGAAATTTTCACTTCAATTTAAAACAAAAGATAAGTAAAATATTAAATAATTGTGACAATGGACTATTCGGAACATCTCCTAATAGGGAAGAAGAGGGTGGAACCATTTCAAAAAATTCAGACAGAATCAGAATATGTTAACATTTAATATATACATTTTTACATAAATATTATTTTAAATCAACATAATAATTGTAGATGAACATCATGAAATCTTTAAAAAAAACTAAAATTTCCCAAAATATCATCTTGATTGCCAAAACCTTAACCTTCAACCATGGTATTATCATAATTTTCATTGAAAAAGCGTGTTAACTGAAAATGTTGAACGTATGATATATTTATGGTAGATTAACACATACATATAAACATGCATATGTAAACTACAAATTACATTAAAATATCCACCTTAACCATTAACACATATTGATCCCATGCCCTCTTCCTCATGAAGAATTAAGTCTTGCCAACATGTACGACAACCCTTTGCATATGCTTTACACTCCTCAATATTCATATTATCTATCTACTCATCTATTTTATATAAAAAGTATCACATGCATTAGCTCGTGCTCTTTGTCCATTAAAACCAATATCAATTCCACTAAATCCAGTTTGTACATTGTCTATAATGGCATCCCTTGCTTCTCGAATAATTTTAGAAGTGGAATCCATCTCTGACCGCAAATTTTCCACACGAGGATGTTGGCATACCAAAGTTGACTCAGGGTGAGGTAATTCAGTATCACATTTAGCACCCTTATGATCACATAATCGGCCTTTCCCAGTATCAAAAAAATCAGACGGAAGGTCATTATAATTGGGTTTCACACCGAAAATTAATTCTACAGAAATGATTTTTTAAAATAAATTGGAACCTTGTCATTCCATGGAAGTGTTTCATAGGCTACAAAGAACCTATCATACAGATGACTGGCTATATTAGGGTGCCTGAAATATTACACTTTCAACATATTTCTTTTCAGCCCTTCTTTGAAATTAAACATAGAGTTTTCCATTGCTTTTGTAACCCTATTTTTAACATCGACCAATTTTTACTACCCCCTTTATATGCCTCATCATTTCTACAAAGCTATCTGTGATTGGCCCAATATTATTTTAAACATCTAGAAATGTGTTTATAGAATGCACAACTATTTTTAGGCCTTCTTAAGTGAATCTTGACTCTCTGCATGGAGATGAAAACTCCCAATATCTTTCCTCAATTTTGAATAAATACCTTCACACCTATGAAATATACATTATTGGATGTTTGTTTCTTAATGAAGTTCATCAGGAATTTTAGATGGATAAGTTGTAGTTGGTGTACAAACTTCTTCTTGAATTGTGTCATTTCACTTACGTATTTTTCAAGAAAAATTTCCACCCTATGCATCAAAATATAAGATTATGTATAAATAAAAAACATGTGAAGAAATGTACAATTTTTTTAACATAAAAAACATTATATAATTTAACAAAATGAGGATCATGATAATAATATTGAGATTAGGGACCACTTAGAGATGGTTGAGCACCATCATGCCCACTCAAAGATGGTTGAGCACCAGCATGACCACCAATTAATTTACCACCAGGGGGATGTGTACCACCACCCTCACGCGACGAGAGAAAATATTCTTAAAAAAATTGGAATTTTTAATCAATTCAAATATATATGTGTACGTTTATATACATATGGTTCTATCTATTTATCATTTAAAAGTACACACACACACACACACACATATATATATATATATATATATATATATATATATATATATATATATATATATACCACAATGGTGTGAACAATGGCCCTTCATTGACTGAATAAATATTCTTTTATTCCCAACTCATAAAAAAATGAAATTTATTAAAAAATAATTTAACTCACTAAATTGATAAAGAATAAATTCCATATATGTACGCATCTATGTGCATAATATTATATTCAAATATCATTTAAAAACTTTCACATTTAATATAAATAACACATTCAACATGGACATCCCTCGATTCATTTGATATTATCTTTGACCCATGATACACTCTTGTAGATGCATGAGACTCTATTGATGCTCGCCTCCAATAATCATGTGGAAAATATTCATCCATGATATATATGGATATCTACATATACATCGATACATGATGTTTAAAAATTTACCTCATGCATTTACAATTATTTTTAAAATTACTATTTAAAAATATTGAAATAATTTAAAAAATTGATGTAATTTAGACAAATGTTGAAGCACAACTTGAACACAAATGTAAAACACAAAACTTTAAGAAAAAATCTATCTTTAAAACTCAAGATTATTTAAACGCAAATTTGTTGAATCACGCACATTCTGAAAATTAAATACAAAATTTTTGAAAACATGAAGTTCACCAAGTTGTGCTTACATTGTGGGGGCACAGTTGGTATATAATTGAAAAAAACACACAGTCATTAAAAACAACACATTTATAACTAAAAAACACCCACATATCCAATATATATTGCAATGTCCATCAATAAATTTTGATGGAGAGAAAATTGTTAACACTAATTCATCTTTCACACACAAATCTTGAATTGACATTGCCCCATACAATACATCACTATGCATCCTATTAATATTTACACAATTTATTATGCTAAATGATTGAAATTGTCTAAAATTATTATTTGTTTTTTCATGCAGTTGTTTTAACCTCTCCTTCTTAACTTGGTACACTTCTTTCACCTAGTTGCACACAGGTTCAAAATTGGTGAAAACTACAGTTCCAATGAATCTGTACTACCTAGATATTCATAAGTCTTCTATCAATGCAATATAATATAACTAATGGTTTGTTGTTCTTCGAGGTACATTCATTTTCCTTTAGAGGACATCGTTCGTCGCAATATTGCATAACACAAGTAATCATTTCTTTCCCTCGATTGGTATAACAAGGAACATTTATTCATAACATACATTTTTCAACCATGTTTAGTGGGATTTCTAATCCCTGAAAAAAAAAATTGAATAAAATATTAAATTCATTTATGGTAAATTCCTTAGTTTTTGGGAGAAATGACATACATGGTTTCCAAAAGCCATAGAACCCTCCTTGCGTTTAGCTAAAGGTTTTATTATAGTTTATCGCCAATCAAAAGAAGAGTAACAACAAATCCTAGCCTAACTACATCACATCTAGATCAATATTTAATGCTTAAATTGGTATCTAGTCATGGTAGTTCCAGATGTTTTATTATTAATTAAATAGTAAGCTACATAGCAGTTCTACAATATACCATGCATAAAACAATGTATGTGTTCTTTACGCCTTCATGGTAGTAGGAAGCATATTTCATGATGTGTTATTATGGTTGATGACGTGATAGTGGAACCCTATGAGGTGTAATAGGAATCACACTCAATATTTTGTACTTTATCTTGAGATGCATGAGATTTTGTTGTAATATATTTTGGCACAATTTCTAGAGATGAAGTACATTTCCCAAAATACGATATTGGATGAAATTCAATCTTATATTTTTTTAAGACTTGATGCTTGTGAGGTGAGACAAACACCATTGAGAAGGAATTATCAACTCACCTTGAAGGCTCCATTGTGAGAAAGGTATATATTGCATTTATCTTCAAATTTAAATAGTCGGTCATCAATGTGATATAAAAGAAGGATCACGTACAACTTCTTTGGAGATGTTGACACTTTCGATCAAAGAGAAAGATTGTAGTTTTTTATTTTATTTTCCAAAGTATGATGATGTATCTGTTGACCCAAAATAACACTTTTGTGGCAAAAATAATGGAGAGGAAAACAATGTTTAAATTGTGGAATAAAAACTTTTTTATTACACAATTTAAGACCACCATGAATATATGGTGGAAGAGAGACTTACCACATATCTGCAACAAGTGTGAACCCAAAATATTTTTGAATATTGTGGTTGGAATGTCAAGGAAGCTAATCGAAAAGTAATTTTGGATTACATTATTGATGATAAGCATATTTCAAATGAATATGTGCAGTGCTTGTGTGGTAAACTCATCTTTGTTTTAGACCATATTCTCATAATTTCTATCCAACCAGAATAGTGACATGAAAACCAACAAGATGAGGGATATCTTGAAGCAAAGACATAAACAATGTTGAATTTATTGAACAGTAGCTAAAATTTCTTCATCTCAAATCATAGGTGGTTGATTTTAAGGATTCTCCCATTTATGATAGCTATGATCCACATGGAAAAGACACTAGATTGATGGTTTTTTTAATAAATTCTTCAATGATGAATATAGACTAGTAATGACTTTATTGTTGGAGGTAGAAATTAGTAATTCTAATGATTTTGGAGATGGAAATTATTTAAGGGGTGAGGTGTTTGAGCTAAAAAGAGAATATATAGAAAACATGTTGACCATAAATTAAAACAAAAGTGGAAATTGACTACCTACTAATAGATATATTTATCCTAAAATGAAAATATGGCTATAGATTGGGGTAAAGGTTAATGGATATATTAATTGCAACAACGTTTTTAAGAATTAGATAGAGAAATTTTATGGTAGCCCAACTAATGAAAGGACTGAATTTTTTATTTACTAACAGGCTCTTGGATTGGGTTATGATCTAGCATTTTCTTTACTAGAAGGTTATCGAATTGGCTTGCGATATAGCATTGAAAGAGACCACAACCTACATATATCCAATATTTGATGTTTCTTTTTTCTTAATGATGATGAAGAATAAGGGAAAGGACCATAATTTAGATACAATTTTGAGGTGGTTACATTGGACTATGAACTTAACTGGAATCACCTGATTTCAAGATGAGATTCTAGGATCATCAAGCAATCCCAAAGGGAGCACTTTTCCCTAAGAAAGAGTCATATGTTAACCACCATTTTTATAGGCACCAAAAATGATTCTTGAATAATTATAATCATACATTCCTAATGATTTCATGGTATTTTATATTGTAAAATTAATATTGTTGCAAGTCATCCACGGGTGGTAAGATATGGAGTCATAAAAACACTTGATGGAATTTATTATGATAGGAAATTAAGAACATTTATTTTCCATTGAAGTTCAAAGTTATGTTCTATTTTTTATGGAAGGTGTATTTTACTAAAAGGAGAAAGTATTTTATTTTATCCTCCCTACACAATTTTTTTTTAATGTACAAAAGGACCAATTCAAATATAAGTATATGTGTGCTTTATTTTCCTAAATAGAGGATTATTCAGTGCATAAATGAACACTTATAGGACAAATATAATACTTGAAATAAATTGATTCAAAATACATATAAGTAATACTTTAGCATAATAACACATATCAAAATAATATATTAGAATCATCAAACATATAGCAATAGTTGTAGTGGTGTCCCCTTTATTGAAGGTTTTTTGAAGAGGGATAGCATTTTATTTTCACTCATGAAATTTTAAAAGTTTTAGTTTGAAGAAGGGATCATATAAAATCACCCATATATTTCTATAGATCACCCTACAATAGTGTAACCACTGTCTTAGCTGCTGACAAATGGTTAGAATTTTACTAATTGTGGATTAATTATGACTGTTGTATTATTTTCAATTAGAATATTTGAACAAAATTAATTTTTGATATTGAATAAAATATTTCTTGTGAAATTAGTTCATGAGTAAAAAAATTGATGGTAAAAGTAAATCAAGATCTGGAGTCAGTTGAACAAAAAAATAGTTTCCACAGTTACCCAAAGAAACTCTGGAATAAATAAGGAATTCCAAGGAGAGTTTGGGGTTCTGTCTGTGTGAAAAAAGGAACTCTGTCATTCTGGAAAAGGAAATTTTGTTTTCAAAACAAACTGTTCTCTGGAGTTGGAGAATTGGACTGGACTGTCCCGAGTTCTCCTCCAGAATTACTGTTTTTCACTGGAGTTGGATAATTGGACCGGATTGTCCTGAGTTCTCCTCCAGAATTTCTGTGTTCAACGAAGGCCCAGTCTTGGAGCACAGGGGAGAGTTGTGGGACGTAATTGCCCAAACTCGTGGAAGGGAGGTAAAAAATACAATCTTCTGGGATAAGCTCAGATGAGTAAACACAGCAGCACCTTGTTTAATTTTCTTTTAAGAAGAAAGGGTAGAGAAAAGACTACTTCTGTTATATTTAAAATGTCTTAGTAAGTAGATATTTTCTTTCTGTGAGAAATGGTAAAATTTGCGATAGTATAAATGTTTCTTTTTATTTTTAATGCTCTACGCCATCTACAGCATAAAAAGATAGGTAACGATGTCTTTTGTATAAATTAAAATTGAATACAGTTTCTTAAAAAGAAGAACTAAATTTCTTGCAGGAAAGGAGTAGACAAAAGAACAGAGTAAGAAGCTAAGCAGTATTAACTAGTGAAACTTCATTTTTTCTTCTGGTCTGAAAGGTAGAGTAAATTTATTTTAAAGAGACAAGGTTCCATAATACTGTGTAGGAGAGCCGTTAACCCATAATGTTGGAAAGCCCAGATTTACAGCTTCTGGGTTGGTCGCCTCCTATCTATGATTACACACAGACGAAAATGGTGGTCCAGACACCTTGTAGCATAGTGTTATCCAAAACAAGAACAATCGATCAATCCAGGTTTTATCACAAGGATGGTACCCAAGATAGGGTCAGTAGTCTAGCAGAAGCAAAACTCAAGAACGTCCGAGGAAAACACCATAATAAATTCATGGCAATGAAGAAGTGAGCTATCAAATGAAACCCTCATAGAGTAGAATTTTTCATAACTAGAAAATGCAGGAACACATTTTGGTGAAACCCCGAAAGAACCACCTTCAAGAAAGACGGTGAAATATATACAGAATTCACATAAATATCAATTGCAACAGGGGTTCCGAAAATATATGCCTTATCAAGTTTATTATCAGTACAGCAGATAGAAAATAGAACATGCTGCCTCAAAAAAAAAAAAAACCCACATGAAACATATGCATTGCAACTCCCTCTGTATAATAAATTTATATAAATGAAAGACAGAGGTGTCGGTTTAAAAAAAACCCCTCTGTCGAGGGTTAAAATGTCAAAATAAAATGAGAACAAAGAGCAGGTGCGCAAAACCCCGGTCAGTCACAGCTATAGAAATTTACATATAATAATGTTAAATAAAAACCGAAAACCTTAGACTGAAGTTCATTCAAGGAAACCCTAAGCCGTAACCCTTGGCAAGACTCTCACTCTAATGATAGTAAAGAGTAACGATTGTGATAACAGATCTCGAAAACTGGTTAACCCAATAGTAGATTCCATTAACTAAGGAAACTCTCTTGAAGTAGAACCGGACCCGTCAACATTAGGGGTACCTGTAAGTGGATGCCGAGTTAGATTCCTTGCGGACAAAACTGTGGTATTAGCTCAAATGCCCCAAATCGAGTAGGGAAGTAATATAGCGTACCTGCCAACCATTCAGTGAAATTGTTAGAAAAGGAGAAAAAAAACAATAACAAAAGAAAAGAGAAATGAATGAACTAAAAAACCTGCCTTCAGTGTTATAAATAGGAAAGAAATCGAACTACGGTATTCCGAGCAAGATGTAACTGTAGAAATCGGTAGAATCCAGAGCGGGGTATAATCCATTCTGCCAGTCATACGACAGGCTCCATGAGAAAAGCATAACCACCATGTGTGTACCGCTTATCAGAGGAAAACTATAGACGGATAAGTCGGATACCCTTGAATGATTTAACAGTTCCAAACCATTGAAAATAGACAGAGAATTAAATTCCTGCATAAGGCCTGCAAGATTTGAGCATAGCGAGAAGATATAATACCTGTAGTCGAGGAATAGATACCCCGGTGGGCGCTATTTCACCATTCGCACTGGTTTCGACCCTAAGGATGGCCGAGAATGCCTCCAGACCCTTCGATGAAGAAGCAGCACTGAGCGAGAATTCAGTTATGACCCCGAGGTCATTATCCAACCCTAGTAAATCATCACTGTAGGATCGTGATCCGATCAATGGCGCAGAGATCGCCAAGTGTAGAAAGATGGGACAGGTTTCATTGCCAACAAATCAATTACACCGAACATATCATTTGCACAATAAAACCCTCTTATATTTCCAAAGTTACAAGTATGCGGAATTTGCCATAATTCATTAAAAATGTGATGCCATGGCTGTTAACAATTAAGTGTTGGGTACATCACTTTAAGAACCAATGTAAATGAAGTGAATTGTGATTTAACTGGTTCATGGTGCTGGCTAAGACTTCCCACTAAATTAATTAACTTAAAAATCCACAGTACGCAATTGCCATAAGTATTAACAGATCCATAAATGATTGTTGACAAATGTCATATCTCAGCTAGCAGTTTAATAAATTAGTTATGGCATCATTATGACCTAAAAGGTGGTAACATCGAAAGTAAAAAAAAAATTATGAGGTAATTTTTTTAACTTTATAATTGTGACAAGTGGTATCAGAGCGACGTTACAATGCTGGGACCCTATTGGGTCAACTAAAGTTAAAATTGTATGTTATTCGTGCACAGTCAGATAGTTAGATGGAAAGACAAACGAGATGAACACCTTCACAACCGCCACCGCGAAATGCCGGAGAGACTCAACCTCCACCAGAGGGAAACCCCGAAATGTGGGTTCAAATGGGGATAGAACAGCATCAACGGTCTAACAGGCTGATTGAAGAACAGCAGCATCAGACTCGCATTTTATTAAACACAGTACAATAGCTGCAGGAAGAAATGGAGAGAGTACGAAGGGAAAATGCAAGAATGATGCAGGATCAGGAGAGGATCTTAAAAAGCCTCTCAGATAAACAAAATCAAAGGATTGAAAAGATCAGTGTTGATAGAGAGTTCCAGGAAGGGAATGAATAGCAAACAGATGAACAAGATGCAGGTCGAAAATAAAGAAGTGTGTCATAGCGAAGTAATCCAAATAGAAATTTTAATGAGGCCAAATCTGAAAATGAGACCGAACGGAAGGCAAATAAAAAGCAGAAGGTGGAATTGCACGAAGAATTCAGAAAGATAAAGCCACCTATGTTCTATGGAGAAAAAGAGGAAGTGGCAGAGGCATGGTTGATTAATATGAACAAGTACTTTAAGGTGTATGATTATGACAGTGGCCTTAAGGCATGACTAGCCATTTACCAGTTAAAGGATAAAGCCACCTTATGGTGGGAAGAAGTGAAGAACGTGTGGGGAATAGAGGATCAGGATGTGACATGGGATAAGTTTCAACAGTACTTCAAAGACAAGTACTTGACTGAGCATTTTTATGATGAAAAGGCTCGAGAATTCCATGATTTGAGACTAGGAAAATTGACCATGTACGAGTTTATCACTAAGTTTACATCGTTATTGCGCTATGTACCGTACTTAAGAGATGAGAAAGCCAAGGTCTAAACATTTATGAGTAGTTTACCCACCCATATGAAGGAGCGTATCGAGTTTGTAAATCCTAAGACAATGGATAAGGCCATTAGAAAGGCGAGGTTATGCTATCAGCAAGCGAAAACCAAAGTAGACCAAGGAAAAGGGTGGCAATCAAGGAAAGAAAATAGAAACAGTGCTGGTTCCAAAAGAGGCAAAAGCAGTAATTTCAGAAGCACAGCCAGGAACTCAGTTAATAAGTAGTTCGGTAGGAACCGTCAAAGGATAAGATGGCCTGGGGAAGACAAAATTGTTGAGGCTTCTAGTAAACCTAAGCAACCTCAAAATCAGAGGCCACCCCTACAGTGTTGGGGATGCGGAGCAGTGCACTATTATCGAGATTGCCCACAGCAGGGTAACACCGAAGCAGTAACCAATTTACAGGAGGCCGCTACTATGGGAGATGTTGCTCGAAATGTACCCAGAATCAATGTAGCCTTGGAAGATCGGCAAGCTGATTTTCAACCTACCATGATAGAGCTAGACGGTAAGTTGTTATCTCAAACTGTTTCTATTTTGATAGATCCGGGACCAAGTCTAAGTTAGATAAGTCCTAAATTAGTAGAAATATGTAAATTTCCAAGTCAAAAATTTAAAAATACCTGGTTGGTTCAGTTAGCTATAGGAGCTAAAAGAAGAGTTAGTGCCAAAATACTAGATTGTGCACTGCAAATCGGTGGACAGCAATTAATGGTAGATTTAAATATTCTTCCCTTGGGATCCTATGATGTGTTTCTGGGTATGGATTGGTTGGAGAAGCATTGGACTCTCATAAATTTCAAGGAAAAGATAGTTTACTACAGAGATCATAATGGTAATCGCCAAGAAATTCAAGGCATAAAGAAGCCTGTACATCTGAACCCAATTATAGCTTCCCAAATGGGAAAATGTATAATAAAGGGATGCCAACTGTACGCTATACAAGTTCGACTATCTGAGTCTAAGGATAAGGCTGCCATGTTAGAAAATATACCTGTAGTACAGGAATTCAAGGATATATTCCCTGAAGAAATACCAGGATTACCGCCTAGAAGAGATATTGATTTTACAATAGAACTGCTGTCAGGAGCCTCACCAATTTCACGGACTCCCTATCGTATGAGTGTGCCAAAATTGAGTGAGTTAAAAATGTAGCTTTAGGAATTATTAGATAAGGGGTATATACGACCCAGTGTGTCACCCTAGGGAGCACCTATACTGTTTGTTAAAAAGAAGGATGGAACCATGCGCATGTGCATGGATTACCGACAGTTAAATAAGCTGACTGTTAAGAACCGATATCCCTTACCCCGTATTGATGACCTTCTTTGACCAGGTAAGGGGATCTACTTTGTTCTCAAAGATTGATTTGTGGTCCGGTTATCACCAGATCAGAATTAAAGATGAAGATATACAAAAAAATGCCTTTCGCACAAGGTATGGCCACTACGAATTCGTGGTGTTACCTTTTGGGTTAACTAATGCACCAGCCACTTTTATGAGACTGATGCATAGTATTTTCCACCCTTATTTGGGCAAATTTGTGTTAATATTCATTGATGACATACTGGTTTATTCTAAGAATGCAAAAGAACACAAGGAACATTTGCGAATGGTACTGGAGATGCTAAGGAAGCACCAGCTGTATGTGAAATTCAGTAAATGTGACTTCTTCAAAGAAGAAATACAGTATCTTGGACATGTAATATCTGAAAAAGGTATAGTAGTAGACCCGGAAAAAATCAAAACTATTATGGAATGGAAGGTGCCACAGAATGTGGCAGATATATGATCTTTTATGGGCCTCGCTGGTTATTACCGGCGATTTATAAAAGGATTCTCAAAAATAGCCTTTCCCATTATCTCTTTGCAAAGGAACGGAAAAATTTTTAAATGGACAAAAGAATGTCAAGATAGTTTTGAAAAATTGAAGTAGTTATTGACATCAGCACCTATGTTAAGTGTGGCAGATCCGAATAAGGAATTCGAGGTTTGTACGGATGCATGCAAGGAGGGTGTTGGGGCAGTTTTATCACAAGCAGGGAAGGTAATTGCATATTAATCTCGTAAGCTAAAAGATCACAAGCTACGATATTCAGCTTATGATTTAGAGCTGACGGAAGTAGTGCACACCCTCCGGGTATGGAGACATTATTTACTCAGGAAGAGATTTGTGTTGAAAATTGATCATAGTTGTCTAACCAGCTATTTTAAACAAGCTGAATTAAACTCCCGACAAGCAAGGTGGAATGCCTGCTTGAGCGAATTTGACATTGATTTACAGCGTGTAAAAGGAAAAGAGAACAAGCTTGCATATGCATTGAGCAGAAAACTGCATAGCATTTATGAGTTATATGTTAACCAAGTTGAAACCAGATTTCTAGATCAAATTAGAAAAGAAGTAGATAGAGATCCTGAATATAAATTTTTGTCGCAAAAACCCCAAGAATCTGAACAGCAAGAATGACAAGCAGGTTATGGGATTAACCAGGATGGATTGCTGACTTTTAAAAAGAGGATAGTCATTCCAAACAGAGTGGAACTGAAAACTATGATACTAGATGAATATCATAGAAGCAATTATGTGGGGCACCCAGGATATGAAAAGATGCTGACAGCTATAAGAAAGGATTATTGTTGGTCGGGCATGAGAAAGGATATAGAAAACTATCTAAACAGGTGTTTAGAGTGCCAACAGGTGAAAGTAGAGCATCGACATCCGGCTAGATTAATGCAGCCTATACCTATTCCTGAATGGAAATGGGAGGTGATCTCATTGGACTTTATCACCAGATTACATAAATCAAAACGAGGTAATCATTCCATAATGGTAGTTGTATATCGACTAAGTAAGTTGGCACATTTCATACCTATCCAATCCACCTATAAGACAGTGCAGATAGCAGATTTATTTATGCACGAGATCTTCAGACTGCATGGCATTCCTAAGACCGTTATCTCAGACAGAGATGTAAAATTTACATCAGCTTTTTGGAAGGCATTGTTTACGGGATTAGGAAATCAAGTACATTTTAGTACTGCGTACCACCCGCAAACAGATGGACAAACTGAATGGGTAAATCAAACACTGGAAGACATGCTGAGAATGTATGTCATGCAGCAACCAATTAAATGGGAGGAATATCTACACTTGATAGAGTTTTCCTATAAAAACGGTTACCAAGAATCGTTAAAAATGAGCCCATTTGAAGCGCTATATGGACGGAAATGCAGAACTCCCATTAATTGGAGCAGTCCCAAGACTAAACTCATGTTAGGACTAGACATGCTAGCAGAAATGGAAGCAGAAGTGAAGAAAATTCGACAGAATTTGAAGGCAGCATAGGACAGGCAGAAAGTGTATGCAGATAAAAAAAGGTCATACCGTGAATATGAAGTTGGAGATCACGTGTATGTCAGAATTAAACCAAAGAAGAGCACATTAAGATGGGCATCTTGTGCAAAATTAGCGCCCTGGTTTTGTGGTCCTTTCCAGATATTGGAAAGGGTAGGACCAGTAGCGTATCGCTTAGGTCTTCCTAGCCATATTCGGGTGCATAATTTCTTTCATGTATCTTTATTAAAACGATATATTCATGATCCAAGACACATAATCCACTGGCACAACATACAGGTAGTGGGTGAGAATAATGGTTAAAATAATAATACAATATTAAAGACTTATATAATTAACATAAGTCTATTGTGTGCAGGTAGAACCAGGCGGATAATTTCTGGTCGAGCCACATAGTATAATCGACCAGAGGGAAATCATGCTCCGGAAACGAGCCATCGCCCAGGTTAAAGTGCAATGGAAGCATTTTGGACCGGAGGAGGCCACCTGGGAAGACGAGAGTTTTGTCCGTGAAGCTTATCCTGAGCTTTTTGTTGAATTCGAATAAGAACATCGGGGATGGTGTTCTCTTCTAGAGGGGGAAACTGTAACCACTGTCTTAGCTGCTGACAAATGGTTAGACTTTTATTAATTGTGGATTAATTATGACTATTGTCTTATTTTCAATTAGAATATTTGAACGAAATTAATTTTTGATATTGAATAAAATATTTCTTGTGAAATTAGTTCATGAGTAAAAAAATTGATGGTAAAAGTAAATCAAGATTTGCAGTCAGTTGAACAGAAAAACAGTTTCCACAGTTACCTAAAGAAACTCTGGAATAAATAAGGAATTCCAAGGAGAGTTTGGGGTTCTATCTGTGTGAAAAAAGGAACTCTGTCATTCTGGAAAAGGAAATTTTGTTTTTAGAAGAGAATGTTCTCTGGAGTTGGAGAATTGGACCGGACTGTCCCGAGTTCTCCTCCAAAATTACTGTTTTTCATTGGAGTTGGAGAATTGGACGGGATTGTCCCGAGTTCTCCTCCAGAATTTCTGTGTTCAACGAAGGCCCAGTCTTGGAGCATGGGGGAGAGTTGTGGGACGTAATTGCCCAAACTCGTAGAAGGGAGGCAACAAATACCATCCGCTGGAATAAGCTCAGATGAGTAAACACAGCAGCACCTTGTTTAATTTTCTTTTAAGAAGAAAGGGTAGAGGAAAGACTACTTCTGTTATATTTAAACTGTCTTAGTAAGTAGATCTTTTCTTTCTGTGAGAAATGGTAAAATTTGCGATAGTATAAATGTTTCTTTTTATTTTTAATGCTCTACGTCATCTACAGTAGAAACAAATAGGTAACTTTGTCTTCTGTATAAATTAAAATTGAATACAGTTTCTTAAAAAGAAGAACCAAATTTCTTGCAGGAAAGGAGTAGACAAAAGAATAGAGTAACAAGCTAAGCAGTATTAACTAGTGAAACTTCATTTTTTCTTCTGGTCTGAAAGGTAGAGTAAATTTCCTTTAAAGAGAGAAGGTTACATAATACTGTGTAGGAGAGCCATTAACCCATAATGCTGGAAAGCCCAGATTTCCAGCTTCTGGGTTGGTCGCCTCCTATCTATGATTACACACAGACGAAAATGGTGGTCCGGACACCCTGTAGCATAGTGTTATCCAAAACAAGAACAATCAATCAATCTAGGTTTTATCACAAGGACGGTACCCAAGATAGGGTCGGTAGTCTAGTGGAAGAAAACCTCAAGAACTTCCGAGGAAAATACCGTAATAAATTCATGGCAATGAAGAAGTGAGCTATCAAATGAAACCCTCATAGAGTAGAATTTTTCATAATTAGAAAATGCAGAAACACATTGTGGTGAAACCCCGAAAGAACCGCCTTCAAGAAATACGGTGAAATATATACAGAATTCACATAAATATCAATTGCAACAGGGGTTCCGAAAATATATGCCTTATAAAGTTTATTATCAGTACAGCAGATAGAAAATAGAACATGCTGCCTCAAAAAAAAAACCCACATGAAACATATGCATTGCAACTCCATCTGTATAATAAATTTATATAAATGAAAGAAAGAGGCGTCGGTTTAAAAACAACCCCTCTGTCGAGGGTTAAAATGTCAAAATAAAATGAGAACAAAGAGCGGGTGCCCAAAACCCCGGTCAGTCACAGCTGTAGAAATTTACATATAATAATGTTAAATAAAAACCGAAAACCTTAGACTGAAGTTCATTCAAGGAAACCCTAAGCCGTAACACTCAGCTACACTCTCACTCTAATGATAGTAAACAGTAACAACTGTGATAACAGATCCCGAAAACTGGTTAACCCAGTAGTAGATTCCATTAACTAAGGAAACTCTCTTGAAGTAGAACCGGACCCGTCAACATTACGGGTACCTGTAAGTGGATGTTGAGTTAGATTCCTTGCTGAAAAAACTGTGGTATTAGCTCAAATGCCCCGAATCGAGTAGGGAAGTAATATAGCGTACGTGCGAACCATTCGGTGCAATTGTTAGAAAAGGAGAAAAAAAAACAATAACAAAAGAAAAGAGAAACGAATGAACTAAAAACCTTGCCCTCAGTGTTATAAATAGGAAAGAAATCAAGCTATGGTATTTCGAGAAAGAGGTACCTGTAGAAATCGGTAGAATCCAGAGCGGGGTATAATCCATTCTGCCAGTCATATGACAGGATCCATGAGAAAAGCATAACCACCATGTGTGTACCGCTTATCAGAGGAAAACTATAGACGGATAAGTCGGATAACCTTGAATGATTCAACAGTTCCCAACCATTGAAAACAGACTGAGAATTAAATTCCTGCATAGGGCCTGCAAGATTTGAGCATAGCGAGAAGATAGAATACCTGTAGCCGAGGAATAGAAACCTCGGTAGGCGCCGTTTCGCCATTCGCACTGGTTTCGACCCTAAGGATGGCCGAGAACGCCTCCAGGCCCTTCGAAGAAGAAGCAGCACTAAGCAAGAATTCAGTTATGACCCCGAGGTCATTATCCAACCCTAGTAAATCATCACCGTAGGATCGTGATCCGATCAATGGCGCAGAGATCGCCAAGTGTAGAAAGATGGGACAAGCTTGATTGCCAACAAATCAATTACACCAAACATATCATTTTCACAAAAAACCCTCTTATAGTTCCAAAGTTACAAGTATGCGGAATTTGCCAGAATTCATTAAAAATGTGATGTCGTGGCTGTGAACAATTAAGTGCTGGGTACATCGCTTTAAGAACCAATGTAAATGAAGTGAATTTTGATTTAACTGGTTCATGGTGCTGGCTACGACTTCCCATGAAATTAATTAACTTAATAATCCACAGTACGCAATTGCCATAAGTATTAATAGATCCATAAATGATTGTTGACAGATGTCATATCTCAGCTAGCAGTTTAATAAATTAGTTATGGCATCGTTATGACCTAAAAGGTGGTAACATCGAAAGTAAAAAAAAAATTATGAGGTAATTTTTTTAACTTTATAATGGTGACAAATAGCCGTCTCCTTTTTATCTATAAAAGTTGGGATCATTTTGCATACCATGTACATGTGGCTATCTATAAGTGGCGCTTTTATAGAGATGATAAGTTTACCTCCTTTAGCAGGCGTGTGGAAAGGTCATGGATAAACATATGAGAATGCACTTGTATCTTATATACTGGTGTATTTATATGCACCCTTGAGAAAACATTGTTCGATGTTGTTTCTTCCTCAACACGACGTGTTTAAGATCCTTAGACTCCAATACATCTATTTTCTAAAACATCATTGTTCTATTTTTTATGTGTAAAAAAGAGTGATAACATGTGAATGAATTTAAATGAAATATGAGTTGGATGCCTAGGAAAACATCACAAATGATTCAATCCAACTATATCGTGAAATATTTATAATTGTTTTTTTCTTTTTTTTAAGTATATGGTAGAATTCTATATGTGACCTTTTTAAGTCTAATATGATTGGAAAGGAACCCTGTCAGACGGCCTTGAGGATTTCTTGCATATGCAATGTAGATTTTAGTGTATTTTTATGGAAACATGTGTCTGGTATGGAAAAATCCACATATTCTGTATCTATAAAAACATTTATTAGTACTTGTTCGACGCATTGTTACACATGAAAATCCTGATTATCTATAGCCATGGCTAAATTTAAAATTACCAACTATACTTCCTAAGTACGATATTATTCATTACTTCTTGGGGATTTTCTTCCATCCCCAACTGATAGTATATATCGTACTCTGAATTTTGGTCATGTCAATAATTACAGAGACATGGCTTGAGAATTGGGGTGTGAAATTATAATTTTATTGTAGGGGTTAGTTCCTCCCCTCTATAAGTACATATCGACTCGTAACGATTTATATATTTACATATTCTAGAGATGAGATGAGAGGATTTCCTCTAACATGGTTGGGAATTCTTCCTTCTCTGATATTGTTAATTAATATATAGATAAAAGAATATATACAAGCTTAAAGAAAAAATACATAACATGAACATAGATAATAAAAATGAACATATTCTGTATCTATAACAACATTTATTAATACTTATTTGGTGCACTCTTACACATGAATAGTCTTATTATCTATAATAATGGCTACATTTAAAATTACCAACTGTAATTTCTAAATACCATCTTATTCATTACTGCTTGGGGATTTTCTTCCATCACCACCTCGTAATATATAATATGCTATGAATTCTAGTCATATCGATATATAGAGAGACATGGCCTGAGAATTGAAGTATGACATTACAATTTTATTATAGGGGTTAGTTCCTACCCTCTATAAGTGGAGACTATCTTGTGATGATTTATATATCTACATATTCCAGATATGACATGAGAGGATGCCTCTAGCATTGTTGGGAATTATTCCCTCTCTCATATTGTTAATTAATATACATGTAAAATAATACATAAATAGATGTACAAAGCGGGGTTGTATGAAGAACCATGAGATTCTTATAATGGTGCCCACAACAGAAAAAGAATCCCTCAACTCCATGGATCCTATCGTAACATACCCATTTTATCCTCATGTGTATATATCTATGAATATATAAAACTGGGAGTACATATGATCCATGTACTACACGCATACATATATATATGCCTCATGCTTATCATAATCATGACATACCCCTTTTATCCTAATGTGTATATATCTATGAATATATAAAAAATTGAAGTACAAATCATACCTGTACTACATGCATACATATATATGTGCCTCATGCTTATCATACTCATAATACGATACATGTATATTGACTCTATGTTGTAGTACTTGTTCAACAATAGAAGTACTAAGAAATAATTAGTCTTCATCTCTACGACTATATATATGTTGAAGGACTGTAACATATATACGTGGTATATATAAGACTTCCGGCTCTGAAATGGATTCCCTTCCTATTTCTTCCAATTTTGTAATTGATTATCGTGGGAGGAGTTGAAGGCGAGATATTGTCCTGTGAATTTTTGTCGATGGGATATATAAGACTTGCTATAGGAGCTCTCAAAGGGATTCCCTTCCTCTTTCTTCCAATTCTGTAATTGGTTATCATGGGGCGAGTTGGAGGCGAGATATTGTAATGTGAATTGTTGGCCATATGTTGGCAGGTGAGATTGCACTATTGGTCTTATCCCTTCCAGGCCATCCAAACCTATAATAGGGTTAACACTAGAGTCTGTGAGTCAAAATTCTATGTCTAAGGGTGAATATACCTACGTCGGGACTGGAGTTTGTTACTCATAATTGTATGTCTTCTAGCTTGCTATATCAGTGTTTCCTTATAGTACAAAGTGTTGCTATTTCTCTGTTGGTGGATCCTCCCTTGCGAGTAGTTATAGACTCGTTACTAAGCCCCAGCTCAAATTGTGGTTTGTATAAAGGAACACTAATTCTTGTGATGAATGTATAATTTGACGTATCGCTTGGCCTATCGCCAAAATGAAGATCATTAAGGTATCCGTGTGTTATTTTTTGAGTCTCGGGGAGGGTTGCTTTATGACCCATTTAACCTAAAGGTATTATGTTGCAATTATGTAGCATTTTATTTCTTTTTGCATGGTTTATATCACGATAGATCACTCACAACTATTAACAAAAAAACTAAGCCATGGGGACCCATGGGCTCCGATATCTAGAAATTGTTTTTTTTTCTAGTCATGCATTTTGGTTCAGTTGCAGTTTTATAACGCGTTGGGTATTATTGTTGTGGCATATAGTGCCGAATATGGAAGGAAAAGAATTCTAGGAAAGTCAGACATAAGTTTTGTGCTAAATTTTATGACGAGAGCTTTAATGCGCTACATCAGAGCATGATGTTGTGTTAGACATGAAAATAATGTGCTACATATAATGCAATGAGCATGTTGAACACAACCTATGAAATCCATCGAAAAGACGAAATTTAAAACCATTATGATTGCAACACAATGTCGATGGAAATAATGAAAGGTTAACAAGAATGTTATGACTTACAACGAACAAAGGAAGTCGAGGAGACAAAGGAATCCTAGGAGACGAGGAGACGAAGATGCCGAGGACGCCGAGGAATTCTGCAAAAACACTACCAAAGCAGTAACAAAATTATAATACATCAACTATTTAACATAAAAAAAGACCAAAACACATCAAACAATTGGAACAAAATGACATACCCGAAATTGCAGTAAATATTTTTGCGGTCTGAGGGCTGTTGTATCAAGAGAAAGTTCGGCCTAATTAAAATTTCTACGAACTATTTACGCCAGTTTTTCCACCTCCGACGAAAAACATAATTAGCAATTCCATCAACATAAGTGGCAGAAAAAGTTTTGCCAAACTTTTAGGAACTTCAGCGGAACATGTGTGAGATTGAAATTTTTGGGCATGTTCCTCACAAAAGTGTAAACCATTTTCACCTTTCCACTTGTAATCTCTATAATATTTGAAAATAAAATTTAAAAAATAAAAAATTATAATTTTTTTGCACTCTAAAATAACTTTGTACATAAAGAAATGATCCCTCTGAGCTAAAGTTAGATCTCTAGTTAAGATGGTTAAGATGAGAGGCTAATTCTACATCACAATGTGAAGGGGATATGTAGATATGTTTGTGGCTCCTAAAATAAAAATAAAACATTCTCTAAATTAAAAAGAAATGTATTAAAAAAACCAAAAAAATATGGTATACATATTTAAATAGTTTGTCATATCACTTAATATAATTTCATGAAAAATAATTAAAAGTAAAAAAATGAATATTGGAGTAACACATTTAAACTTTATAATTTTTCAAAAATATTCTAACTAGTGATATCAACTTTCAAAAATATTCTAACTAGTAATATCAAATTTCAAAGATATTATAATCCCTCATATCAACTTCATGTGTATATATGTATAAAAAAAAGAAGTTAAAAGTAAATATTTAAATGTTATAGAATATGTTAAAGAACGTAATCTCAAACACTTTCTAGGTGTCAGATTCGTCAGTCCAAGTGTCCAAGTTTAGTTTAAGTCAGTCTAGTTTAGTCGAGTTTAACTCTAGCTATTTATTGCTGATGTTTCCAATGTAATCTATTTAATCTATTCGTAATCTTGAGATGAGCATCTCTCTGCTCCAGTTCGTTTTCAGTGTTTCAATTCTTGTCATGGTGTCGGAGCTAGGTTGCATAAGCCTCCTTGGAGAGCAACAACAGAGCTACAAAGGAGCAGAAGAGAAAAACCGCTGATTGGCGCGACTGTGAGTTGATTGGCACTGAAAAACACTCCATACACGCGCCATTTTCGTACCTCACATCGTTTTTGAAAGAGGCGTGACTATTCCCCTCGGGACCGCACCACTCTGCCAGCAAAAAAAAAATAACGCATGAAAGGTCAAATGCATGCGTAAAGGTATTAAACGTGAAATTCAAAGTTTTATATCAAGATTTTATTAAAGATGATCCACCATTCAAAATCGATTCGAATCATGTTTTCAAAAAGTTTTTTTAATTATCGATTTTAAAAAAGGCGAAAGGCATTCAACGTGTTGAGCTATTGACTTTGAAAAGTAAAAGCCCTTTTATAATGAAGTTTTTTTTTTATTAAAGTTTTTTTTATAAAAAAAAAAAAAAAAAAACTTGAAATTGGATCGAGGGTTTTATAAAGTGCATGTGAAAAGAGTTTTAAAATGTTTTATTCGAAGTGTTAAGGGAAAGTTTTTTTTTAGTTTTTTTTCTATAAAAAAAAAAAACTTAAAATGTGAAAAGGATTTTTTTAAGAGCATGTGTAAATGTTTTTTGGAGTTTTTTTTTTTAAACTTAAAGCTGTGATGTGAGATGAAATTGAAACTAAATTTTTTGAGGAAGATATTTTTTTTAGAAGGAGAAGTTAACTTGCATAAGACTTAAGACTCTTTCAAGAGCAGAAATTTTTTTGGAGAAGTGAAGTTGCATAAGACTGATTCAAGAGCAGCAAATTTTTTGAAGAAGCAAGGTATTGATGAATATGTAAACTCGTCTCTTTGTGGAAGTCAGACAACGAGATCATGGGAAAAGCCAAGAGGCTAAAGGAGAAACATAAGATGTTCGAGATCTTTCTAGATTTGGAAATCAAGAGGCAAAAAGACGCCTATGCATTAAGATGCCTAAAAGAATCAGTTGATGAAAGTATATTTCCCCTAATTTCAGATTCCAAGACAGCCAAGGAGGCATGGGATACCCTTGAGAGATGTTTTGGTACAAAGGGGAACATTGAAGCAAAGGGGAGCTTTGAAGATGAAGATTAAGGTAGATCTGTAGCAGTAGATCTACAGCGAAATGAAGAGTTTGTTGAATCCCACTGTGCGCAGTCACTGGTGGATGATGTCTGCAAAGAAAGTGTAGATGAAGGAGAGAAGCAGCATGAAGATGGTCGTGAAACCCACTATGCACGGCCACAAGTGGATGAAGAGAATCCAACAACAGAGTTTGTTGATGAAGATCTAAAGATTCCAACAATAGAGATTGCTGATGAAGTTTTAATGATATCAGCAACAGAGCTTGCTGATGAAATGGTAAATCCAATAATTGATATGGCTGATGTAAACTTTGATAATGAAATTTTGGCTAATGATGATTGGTTGCAGATGATGCAACAAAAAGAAGATATTGACATGATTCTATTTGGTGAGATAACCCCACTTCAGTTAGTGGAAGACAACCTATTTGTAGAAGCACAGGTTAGTGGTGAAAAGACAAAGATAGAGACAGAGACAGAGGAAGATGCAGAAAAGGAAGAACAACAACAGAAAGCTCTCATTGCAGAGCAGAAGGAAGAAACAGAGAAAGCACCAGAGACAGAAGAAAATAAAGTTGTCTGCAAAAGGAAAGCAGAAACAGAGACAGATGAAGAAGCAGATAAGGAAGCGCAACAGCAGAAAGCTCTCATTATAGAGCAAAAAGACCAGAACCAATGTCGTTCTGAAAATAATTTGTATTCTAACATTGATTTTCATTGTGCAGGTACACAAAGTGATTATGAAAAAGAGCTTAAGTTTATTGAAACATGGCTTGCAACACCATGTCTGGATGAGATCTACACAGAAGATGTAGATGTGAATGTTGAAGACGACATGCATGACGAACATGTCAATGAAATTTTCATGCATTGGAGTTTTGAAGAGATAAGATTTTATTCTAATCCTATGTTGCAGCAGATTGATGATGATCAGCGCATAACAAAAGACAATATGTGGTAGAAGCCCACATTCAAGTCGTTTTTTGAAGAAGTCCAGGACATGCTTAGACAACCTGGAACAGTAAAAGACCTGCACCAGCAAACCAAGAAACCGAGCTTTGAAAAATACAAAAAAGTGAAAAGTCTGAAACAATTTAGAGGCTACAGAATATGGAAAAAGAGAAGAAGAAAACTAAGTTTAATTGAAGTCATTTTTTTTTTTAAATTGTAAACCTCGCTGAGACATAGACCAACAGGTATCTTAATTAATTTTTTTGTGGTTGATATTAAAGGGGAGTGTTAAAGAACGTAATCTCAACCACTTTCTAGGTGTCAGATCTGTCAGTCCAAGTGTCCAAGTTTAGTTTAAGTCAGTCTAGTTTAGTCGAGTTTATCTCCAATTATTTATTGCTGATGTTTCCAATGTAATCTATTTAATCTATTCGTAATCTTGAGATGAGCAACTCTCTGCTCCAGTTCGTTTTCAGTGTTTCAATTCTTGTCAGAATAAAATATCCAATGTGAGGAATGAGTGAAATATTTTAATATCAATTAATATTGACATATATTTGGAAATATATTAATAATAAAAAAGACATTTTAATGTTTTTTGTAAAATGTCTCAATATACATGTTATTTAATCTCTATAACATTCAAAAAAACACAAGTTAAAGAATAGAAAAATACACATTGTGTTTTTCACTCTAAAATATTTTTGCATCTAAACAAAATTGATCCCTATGAACCATGTTTAGACCCATGCTTAAGATCCATTTATGATGGTATAAATTTAGTTTAAGTTTGAATTTAAGATGGAAAAATATTTCATAAAATTTTGTAAATTAAAATTGTTTGTAAATCAAAAAACATATTTTGAAATTTAAATATTTTTTCAATTTTTTTAAATTAAAATTGTTTGTAAATTAAGAAATACCTTTTGAATTTTAAATTTTTTTTCACGTTTTACATTTTATAAAAATGAGAAGGCAATGAATTTAATCTCTCATACAATTTCTAGATTTAAATTAGAATGAATTTTTTCTAACTTAATTTATTATCAAGTTTTTTTAATATTTTCATTTTTTTAATTTAAAATAATCATTTTATTTTCTTTCTTTTTTCATTTAAAAATATTAAATATTTTGCAATATTTTAGATTTAAATTTTTTTTACTCTAAATGCACATAATAATTTCTCAGTATTCATGCAAATTCATTAAATACACATTGCGAAAAACAATAAAAATATTACCAATAAATCTGTATTATGATTATGATTATTTCACTTTTAGTTTTTTAAAAATATATATTAAATAATATATACTAAAACTGCACGTTTTTTTAATATAAATTATGTGTTTTAATATTTATGTAACTTACACATATTAATGTATTTATTATCAATTTATATCTATTTTATCATTATTATTATTTAAAAAAAAAAAAAAACATACACAATATATGTCCTCCATTTAAATTTAAAATAATGTCCCTTAACATAATTAATATAATAGATCACAAATAACTATTTAAATATAAATTTCAAAAAAAAAAATTAAATACTATCTTTCCCATCTAACATGATATATATATATATATATATATATATATATATATATATATATATATATATAATTTTAAAAAAAAATCAATAAATATTACCTTTATTATTATATTAATATAATATTTTAAAATTGTAACATTAAAAAAAAAAAAAAAAACATTTTTAAGAATTCGAAATAAAACGCATTAATATTGGTTAATCTAAAAGATGTCACTTTCGGATACTAGTTATATAAATTTTTTGACGGAAGAATGGGAGGATTCCTCTTTGATTAAAAGAGCATAGTATCATTTGACTGTAAGAATACTTCCTATCTTTGTTTTTTATGGAGATTACTATCAGTCGGTCAGCAAGTGTTTAATATATATTTATGAATCATACTTTTTTGGTAAGTTGTATTTAGTTTATAATTATTGAAGTAGTAGTATGTTATTAATTTTTTTTCTATTTTAATAGTGTATTGGAATGAAACATATCGGCAATTTTTGATGGTCAAACATTCATAAGTTATGCTAGTTTTGTAGCACCGTTTGTTTATCTAGCTAGTGTAGAGATTTCTGTATTTTTAGAAGGATGGCTTTTAGAATGTAATCACTGCCTTAATTATTGACTAATTGTTAGGTTGTTGTTAAGAGTTGTTAAACATTATTGTTATTTGTTAAAAACATAATATTTTGAACTGGAATTAATTTTTATGTTTGAATAAAATATTACTTGTGAAATTAGTTTCATAAGTAAAGACTGATAGTAAAAGTAAATTCAAGATCTGGAGTTAGTTGAACATAAAAACAGTTCAACAGTTATCCAAAAGAAACTCTGGAATAAATAAGAGATTTCAAGGAGTTTTGGGGGTTCTGTTGGAAAACTGAGGAAATGATAGTTATCCTGAGAAGTAATTTCTAAGGGGAAAAACTTACAAAGGAGACTATTTCCACTGGAATTGGAGAATTGGACCGGACTATCTCGAGATTCTCTTCCAGTTTTTTGTATTCAATGAAGACTCATTCTTGGAGCACGGGGGAGAATTAGAGGACATAATCGCCTCACTCGCGGAAGGGAGGCAATCATTTATCAGTTAGAATTGTGTACAGGTGAGTGGAATTATGTTTTGTTTCTTTTCTGTTAGTAGTATATATTGGTTTCTTTTTAATTTTATAATTGAGCAAAATGAGAAATAAAGTATGGTTGAATGATTGCTATGCGCTTAAAATTCACTAGGAAACTATACAGACAGGAAAGAAAGTCTGAGAAAGGAATTTTATTGACTAGGTATGATATTACATTTGAAATTTTATCTGTGCAAATTATTAGTTAAAAAAAAATAGATTACTAAATGGAATAAACTACGCTCTAGCAACGAATGTTAACGAAGATTCTGTGACCAGATTCTAGGCTGGTTGTCCTTCGAACCTATGATAATACACGGACAATTAGTGGTCCGGTCACATTCAAAAATTGCTACTCCTAGTACATCCTGAGATATAAGAAAAAAAGTTAACATGCTAATTAAATTTATAATATGTAATAGAGAATTCACTGTGGAAACAGTTTAGAAAGCAACCTTCTGGATATTGTAAACCCTTCCACAGATAAAAATAAGATAACACTTTTTTGTTAAAAAACAAAGGATAGAAGGTAAACACCCTGTGAGAAACATACGAAGGAAACCATAATCCATGTGCACTATCAGTGACAAGCATAGTGCATACAAGAAGGTGAAATAATGTAAGCCTCAAATGCAAATATTCTAGTCATCAGGAAAATTCAACAGGAAACTCAAACGTTTACATTTCTTTGTGATGAAAGAATCGAACAAGTAGCTTCACGAAAATTCCCAGAAGAAAATCCTGCACTAAAGAGAATCACTTTCGAACTTGTATATATGTTAAGACAGATAAGAAACCCAGGAAAATACCATCATACTTGTTTAGCCAAAGATATATATATATATATATATAAGTCAGTGGTGCGGGTGAAAAACCCCGGCCATCCTGTTAACTGCAATTTTATATCGTTGAAAGAAAATTACATAGGTATTGTTCCTTCAAAAATGTAATAAACTAACAGCCTGATACAATAAGAGGCCTGTGGCCGTATTAAAAGAAGAAACCCTCATACTCTGAGAGTTAGAGTCTTTAAATTTCAAGAACGAAAAAAAAATTACAGAGGGTAGTAATTGACAACCAGAACTAAAGAATCAAGGGCCGCAACTAGAAACTTTAAGGAACAATAATAACATGACTGCTAAACAATAACCCAGTCACATTTCAGGCCAAGGGTTTGAACCAGAATTGATTAACGATACCTATTAGCGCGAGCATGTAACTGATTAGACAACCCTGAACCTGGAGCTATTGCTTGTTATTTCATGTTAGAACTCTGTAGCATGCGGAAGTAATTAAACCTATAGCTACCAAACAAGAACAGAGGCGAGATTAGTAAGGAGGGAATGAAATGAAACCTTGACTCCTTGCAATAGTAATATACTTCAATTAGCAAAAGAGGAAAACGTAATAAGAATTACCTGAAGATTTCATGTAGGTTGAGGCGAGCTCAATTCGAGCAGGAGACACCTTCGATTCATTTAAGCATACACATATTTTCAAACAAGAATAAGCAAAGTGATTCAACCAATAATCAGAAATAGATCCATGCGGAAAAATGAGAGATATGAATATTTACACAAATCAAACCCTAGATACTTAACAGTCAAATGCATTTAACCATTCAAGCCAAGCTATGTTTTGGAGGGTTTACCAGACAACAGGAATCATGAAGCATCTTCCGAGGTGCTGTGCTACCATAGTAGCGGGTAGCCATAGAACCTAAGCACTGGATGGAGAAACCCTGAGACCCACAGAGCACTCCTCCAGAGCCTTCAGGTTGAATGAATGCAAATGAAAACCATTACAGAACTAAATTCATTAGCCAACCCTAATGAGTTTACACCATCGGATTTGGCTCGAGATCAACGGAGGATAGATCGCTGGATGTCAACCAGTTCAATTCAAGTGCGTGCCAGCTGCAGAAGGATCGAGATAGATGCATAACAAGTACCATAGTACACCTCAGATTTTTATATGTATTGGATGAAATTATGTTGTCGAGTTACTATATCTTATATGATTATGTTGTTGCAATAAATATGTATTACATGTTTGATAACTATGGTATATGGCTTTAGCTATAATGACCACATCAAACATATATATATATATATATAAAAGTTAAAACCCAAAAGACCAATGCGTGCACAACGATGTCACAGTTCCATAGCATAGAAGTAATGTTATGAACAATGATAAAAGGGAATTATGTATATTATCTAAATTTCAAAATATTAATGATTAGTAGACTATGGTATGACTTTGACAGGTATATCATTAGATGTATATGTAGAAATTAATGTAATAATATATATATATATATATATATATATATATATATATATATTGGTCATTATTATAATATGGATGAATGTTACAAGTGGTATCAGAGCAGTGTTACAATGCTGGGACCCTATGGGTCAACTAACGTCAAATTTTGTGTTCCTGATGCACTCAGAGAGAAAGGTTAACAGAAGAAAATGAGAAGGACACCCTTACAGCAACCACCTTGAAATGCTGGGGAGACACAACCCCAACATGAGAGGAATTCCAAAATGTGGGTTCAGCTGGGGGTGGAACAGCATCAATAGACTAGGAGGTTGTTAGAAGAGCAGCAACACCAAACCAGCATCTTGTTAACCACTGTGCAAAAATTGCAAGAAGAAATGAAAAGAGTACAAAATGATAATAAAAGGTTGATGCAGGAGCAGGAAATAATTTTGAAAAGTCTCTCAGATAAACAAAATCAAGGAATCAAGAAGCCTAGTACTGATAGAGAATTTTAGGAATGAAATGAAAAGCAAACGGGAGATCATGATATAGGCCAAAATGAAAGAAGTCTATCTCAGTGAAGTAATCGAAATAAAATTTTTAATGAAGCTGAATCTGATAATGTAACAGAACAAAAGGAAAGTAAAAAGCAGAAGATAAAGCTGCAAGGTGAATTTAGAAAGATAAAGCCTTCCACATTTGATGGAGTGGAAGAAGAGGTAGTTGAGGTGTAGCTGATTAATATGAACAAGTATTTTCAAGTATATGATTATAACAATAACCTTAAGGCCCAGTTAGCTATTTACCAGTTAAGAGAAAAAGCCACCTTGTGGTGGGAGGAAGTGAGGAACTTTCGCGGTATAGAAGACCAAGACGTAACGTGGAACATGTTTCAACAGTATTTTAAAGATAAGTACCTAATAGAGCACTTTTATGATGAAAAATATCAATAATTCCAAGATTTTAAGCTCAAAAAATTGACCATGGATGAGTTTATCACTAAGTTTACTTCAATACTGTGTTACGTACCTTACTTAAGAGACGAGAAAGCTAAAGTACAAAGATTTCTGAGCAGTTTACCCACTCACAACAAGGAACACATAGAATTCGTAAATCCCAAAACAATGGATGAGGCCATCAGAAAGGCCAGAATGTGCTATCAAAAAGCTAAATTCAAGACAGATCAAGGCAAGGGTTGGCCATCCAAGAAAGAAAACAAGAGCAGTTCTGGTTTTAAAAGAGGTAAAACCAGTAATTTCAAAGGCACAACAAGAAGTTCAATCAGTAAACAGTTTACTAAAAATAATCAAAGAGTAAGGTGGCCTATAGAAGATAAAATCGTTGAAGCTTCTAGTAAACTGGAGCAAACTCAGAATTAGAAGCCACCCTTACAATGTTGGGGTTGTGGAGAGGCACATTATTATCAAAACTGCCCACAGCGGGGTAGAAATGAAGTGGTAACCAATCTATAGGAAGCCTCAACAGTGGGGGATGTTGCTCGAAACATACCCACAATTAATGCAGCCTTGGAGGATTGACAAGCTGATTACCAACCCACCATGATTGAACTGAAAGGTAAACTGTTATCTCAAATTGTTTTTGTTTTGGTAGATCTGGGAGCCAGTTTAAGCTATATAATTCCTAAATTAGTAGAGATCTGCAAATTACAAAGTCAAAAATTTACGAAATCATGGTTAGTCCAGTTGGCTACTGGAGCCAAGAGGAAAGTTAGCTCCAAAAAACCAAATTATGCACTACAAATAGATGGACAAAAACTAACTGTGGATTTGAATATTTTTCCCTTGGGATCTTATCATGTGTTGCTTGGTATGGATTGGTTGGAAAAGCATTGGACTCTAGTAGATTGCAAAGAGAAGATTATCTACTACAGAAATCAGGATGGTACCCGCCAGGAAATTCAAGGAATAAAGAAACCGGTACAGTTGCGTCCAATTACAGCTTCCCAAATGGGTAAATGCATGAGGAAGGGATGTCAACTGTACGCTATACAATTGGGTTTTTCTGATTCTAAAGAAAAAGCTCCTATGATGGAAAATATACCTATAGTGCAGGAATTCAAGGATGTATTTCTAGAGGAGATACCAAGATTGCCACCTAGAAGGGATATAGACTTTACAATTGAATTGCTGCCAGGAGCATCACCAATTTCAAGAGTACCCTATTGAATGAGTGTGCCAGAATTAACTGAGTTAAAAATGCAGCTTCAGGAATTATTAGACAAGGGATAAATATGACCAAGTATATCTCCCTGGGGAGCACCTATATTATTCGTTAAAAAGAAGGACAGAACGATGCGTATGTGCATGGATTACCACCAGTTAGATGAATTGACTCTTAAGAACAGATATCCCCTACCATGAATTTATGATTTGTTTGATCAAGTAAAAGGAGCTATCATACTCTCAAATATTGATCTGAGATCAGGTTATCATCAAATCCGGATAAAAGATGAAGATATACACAAAACTACTTTTCGCACAATCTATGGTCATTACAAGTTCGTGGTGCTACCTTTCGGGTTGACCAATGCACCAGCAACTTTATGAGACTGATGCATAGTATCTTTCACCCTTATCTAGATAACTTTGTGTTAATTTTCATTGATGACATCCTAGTCTATTCTAAGGATGCAGAAGAACACAAGGAGCATTTGCGAATGGTGCTGGAAATGTTAAGAAAACATCAGTTATATGCGAAATTCAGTAAATTTGATTTCTTCAAAGAAGAAATACAATACCTTGGATATGTGATATCTGCAAAAGGTATAGCAGTGGAGACAGAGAAAATCAGAACGATCATGGAATGGAAGGTACCGCAAAATGTGATAGATGTACAATCATCTATGGGACTCACTGGTTATTACCGGCGATTTATTAAAGGATTTTCAAAGATTGCCTTTCCTATTACCTCTCTATAAAGGAAGGAAAAAATATTTAAGTGGACAAGGGAATGTCAAGATAGTTTTGAAAAGTTGAAGCAACTATTAACATCAGCACCGGTGTTAAGTGTAGCTGATCAAAATAAAGAATTCGAAGTTTGCACGGATGCATGTAAGGAAGGTGTTGGGGCGATTTTATCGCAACAAGGAAAGGTGGTTGCATATGAGTCTCGTAAGTTAAAATATCATGAACAAGGATACTCAGCCTACGATTTAGAGCTGACTGCAGTAGTTCACGCACTCCGGGTGTGGAGGCACTACTTACTTGGAAAAAGTTTTGTGCTGAAAATAGATCATAGTAGTTTAACCAGCTATTTTAAATAAGCTGATTTAAACTCCCGCCAAGCAAGGTGGAACACATTTTTGAGCAAACTTGACATTAACATGCAGCACGTAAAACGAAAGGAGAACAGAGTAGCAGATGCATTGAGCAGAAAACTGCATAATGTTTATGAATTGTATGTTAACCAAGTTGAGTGCAGATTCCTAGAGGAAATAAAAAAAGAAGCAGAAAAAGACCCTGAATATGAATTTTTGTGGCAACAGGCATAGGAATCTAAAGAACTAGGAAGGCTGGGAGATTATGAAATCAACAAATATGGATTGTTGGTTTTCAAGAAAAGGATAGTCATTCCAAATAAAGTGGAGTTAAAGACTCTAGTATTGGATGAATATCATAGAAGCAGTTATGCAGGGCATCCTGGGTACCAAAAAATGTTGACAACAATAAGAAAAGACTACTGCTGGCCTGGTATGAGGAAATATATAGCAGCCTATCTTAACAAGTGTTTATAATGTCAACAAGTGAAAGTAGAACACCAACATCTGGCTGGATTAATGCAGCCTATACCAATTCCAGAGTGGAAATGGGAAGTGACTTCATTGGATTTCATCACTGGACTACCAAGATCAAAAAGAAGTAATGACTCTATGATGGTAGTAGTGGATCGATTGAGTAAGTCAGCACACTTTATACCAGTTCAGTGCACATACAAGACAATACAGATAGTTGATTTATTTATGCGGGAAATTTTCAGACTGCACGGCATTCCCAAGACTGTTATTTCAAATAGGGATGTAAAATTTACATCAGGCTATTGGAAAACACTGTTCACAGGTTTAGGGACTCAAATTAACTTCAATACTACTTACCATCCACAGACAGATGGGCAAACAAAACGAGTAAATCAAGTGTTGGAAGACATGTTGAGAATGGACGTTATGCAACAACTGACTAAGTGGGAAGAATATTTACACTTAGTGGAATTTGCGTATAGTAACGGTTATCAAGAGTCGCTAAAAATGAGTCCGTTTGAAGCCCTATACGGGTGACAGTGGAAAACTCCTATCAATTGGAGTATTCTCGAGACCAAGCTCATGCTGGGACCAGACATGTTAGCTGAAATGGAAATAGAGGTGAAGAAAATCAGACAAAATTTAAAAGCAGCTTAAAACAGGCAAAAAGTATACGCAGATAAAAATAGATCATATCGTGAATATGAAGTGGGAGATCATGTGTATGTGAGAATAAAGCCAAAGAAGAGTATGTTAAGATGGGCATCTTGTGCTAAGCTTGCTCCCAGGTTTTGTGGACCTTTCCAAATATTGGAAAGAGTACGACCTGTGGCGTATCGATTAGCCCTTCCCAGCCATATCCGGGTGCATAATGTTTTTCATGTGTCGTTACTAAAACGATATGTTCATGATTCAAAACATATAATCCATTGGCAGAACATTCAGGTAGAGGGTGAGCATAATATTTAAAAACAATAATATGTTAAGACTTATGTAAACTAATACAAGTCCATTATTTGTAGGTAGAACCGGACGGAGAATTTCTGGTTGAGCCTCACAGTATAATCAACCATAGGGAAATCATGCTCCGAAAACGAGCCATCGCCCAGGTTAAAGTGCAATGGAAGCACTTTGGCCCAGAAGAGGCCACCTGGGAGGATGAAATTTTTGTGCATGAAGCCTATCCTGAACTTTTTACTGATATGGAATAAGAACACCAGGGACGGTGTTCTCTTTTAGAGGGGGGAAAATGTAACCACTGCCTTAATTATTGACTAATTGTTAGGCTGTTGTTAAGAGTTGTTAAACATTATTGTTATTTGTTAAAAACAAAATATTTTGAATAGGAAATAATTTTGGTGTTTGAATAAAATATTACTTGTGAAATTAGTTTCAGAAGTAAAGACTGATAGTAAAAGTAAATTCAAGATCTGGAGTTAGTTGAACAGAAAAACAGTTCAACAGTTATCCAAAAGAAACTTTGGAATAAATAAGAGATTTCAGGGAGTTTTGGGGGTTCTGTTGGGAAACTGAGGAAATGATAGTTATCTTGAGAAGTAATTCCTGAAGGGAAAAGCTTACATAGGAGACTATTTCCACTAGAATTGGAGAATTTCACCGGACTGTCCCGAGATTCTCTTCCAGTTTTCTGTATTCAATGAAGAATCATTCTTGGAGCATGGGGGGGAGTTAGAGGACGTAATCACCTCACTCGTGAAAGGGAGGCAATCACTTATCAGTCAGAATTGTGTACAGATGAGTGGAGTTCTGTTTTGTTTCATTTCTGTTAGTAGTATATACTGGTTTCTTTTTAATTTTATAATTGAGCAAACTGAGAAATATAGTATCGTTGAATGATTGCTATGCACTTAAAATTCACTAGGAAACTATACAGACAGGAAATAAAGTTTGAGAAAGAAATTTTATTGAGTAGGTATGATATTACATTTGAAACTCCATATGTGCAAATTATTAGTTAAAAAAAAAATAGATTACTAAATGGAATAAACTACGCTCTAGCAAAAACTGTTAACCAAGATTCTGTGACTAGATTCTCGGCTGGTTGTCCTTCGAACCCATGATAATACATGGACAATTAGTGGTCTGGTCACGTTCAAAAATTGCTATTCCTAGTACATCCTAAGATATAAGAAAAGAAGTTAACATGCTAGTTAAATTTATAATATGTAACAGAGAATTCACTGTGGAAACAGTTTAGAAAGAAACCTTGAGGATATTGTAAACCCTTCCATAGATAAAAATAAGATAACTCTTTTTTGTTAAAAATCATAGGATAGAAGGTAAACACCCTGTGAGAAACATACGAAGGAAACCATAATCCATGTGCATTATCAGTGACAAGCATAGTGCATAGAAGAAGGTGAAATAACGTAAGCCTCAAATGCAAATATTCTTGTCATAAAGAAAATTCAATAGGAAACTCAAACGTTTACATTTCTCTGTGATGAAAGAATCAAGCAGGTAGCTTCACAAAAATTCCCAGAAGAAAATCCTGCACTAAAGAGAATCACTTTCAAACTAGTAGATATGTTAAGACAGATAAGAAACCCAGGAAAATACCATCATATTTGTTCAGCAAAAGAGATATATATATAAGTCAATGGCGTGGGTGCAAAACCCTGGCCATTCTGTTAACTATAATTTTATATCGTTGAAAGAAAATTACATAGGTATTGTTCCTCCAAAAATGTAATAAACTATTAGTCTTATACAATAAGAGGCCTGTGGCCATATTAAAAGAAGAAACCCTCATACTCTGAGAGTCAGAGTCTCTAAATTTCAAGAATGAAAAACTAATTACAGAGGGTAGTAACTGGCAACCAGAACTAAAGAATCAATGGCCGCAACTACAAACTTTAAGGAACAATAATAACATGACTACTAAACAATAACTCAGTCTCATTTTAGGCCAAGGGTTTGAACCCATAATTGATTAAGGGTACCTGTTAGCATGAGCATGTAACTGATTAGACAAACCTGAGCCTGGAACTATTGCTTGTTATTTCAAATTAGAACTCTGTAGCATGCGAAATTAATTAAACATATACCTGCAAAACAAGAACAAAGGCGAGATTAGTAAGGACGGAACGAAATGAAACCTTGACTCCTTGCAATAGTAATATACTTCAATTAACAAAAAAGGCAAACATAATAAGAATTACCTGAAGATTTCATGCAGGTTGAGGTGAGCTCAATCCGAGTGGGAGACACCTTTGATTCATTTAAGCATACACAGATTTGCAAACAAGAATAAGCAAAGTGATTCAGCCAATAATCAGAAACAGAGCCATGTGGCAAAATGAGAGATATGAATATTTACACAAATCAAACCCTAGATACTTAATAGTGAAATGCATTTAACCATTCGAGCCAAGCGGCGTTTTGGAGGGTTTACTAGACAACAGGAATGGTGAAGCATCTTCCGAAGCGCCGTGCTGCCACAGTGGCGAGTAGCCATAGAACCTAAGGACCGGATGGAGAAACCCTGAGACCAGCAAAGCAGTCTTCCAGAGCCTTCGGGTCGAAATAATGCAAATGAAAACCGTTACAGAACTAAAGTCATTAGCCAACCCTAATGAGTTTACACCGATGGATTTGGCTCCAGATCAACGGAGGATAGATCGCCAGATGTCAACCAGTACAAGTCAAGTGCGTGCCAACTGTAGAAGGATCGAGATAGATGCATAACAAGTACCATAGTACACCTCAGACTTTTATATGTATTGGATGAAATTGTTGTCGAGTTATTATATCTGATATGATTATGTTGTTGCAATAAATATGTATTACATGTTGATAATTGTGGTATATGGCTTCGACTATAATGACCACATCAAACATCTATATATATATATATATATATATATATATATATAAGTTAAAACCCGAAAGACCAATGCGTGTACAACGATGTCATAGTTCCATAACATAGAATTAATGTTATGAACAATGATAAAAGGGAATTATGTATATGATCTGAATTTCGAAATATTAATGATTAGTAGACTATGGTATGACTTTGCCAGCTATATCATTAGATGTATAAGTAGAAAGTAAAGTAATAATAATATTTTTTTTTTTTTTTTTTTTTTACTTTACTTTTCGATCATTAGTATAATATGAATGAATGTTACATAGAACTATTATGTATTTGTATGTTAATTTTGATTCTTTCTATGACTAGTAAGATTCAAATATTTAAAAAGAAAAAGAAAAAGTTAACTCTGTGAAAATTGTATAATAAACAATTTAATTTCCTCTTATATACTTCTTATTCTTGTGAAATAGAAATATAAATTTGCAATGTTGGGCAACATATTCATTTAGAAAAATAAGAAATAGAAATAAATTATTTATGGAAATTAAAAGTAAATGTTATATTTATTTATTTAAATAAATATTATAAAATAAAACAAAATATTTAATAATAAATGATATTTAAAATTGATCTATATCTCCTCCTTCTTTTTCCTTCAAATGCTATTGAAAGAGCTATGTAACACTCCTACACACAGATAAATTGACATTTAGCTTACTAGAAGCAATTTTGTTTTAATTTACTTTTATATTATTCTACAAAGACAATTAATTTATTGTATGAAGGTGAACTAGTAGTTAAAAGACTCAAACATTTTAAGAAATATATATAAATATTGTGTGACTATTTCCAGATATATTTCGTTAAGATGTGGTATTTAAGTGATGGGAATGACATGAAGAAACATAATTTTGCTTTCAAAGTAGTTATGGAAGAGACTTACTTCTTGTAAGGAAATGAGGCATTAAGTGAGTTGTCTAGGGAGGTTGAGGAATTGTCAAAAGTGGTTGGAATTATTTTTAAATAAAATTGATAAATCTTTTAGTAGTATTATTAAAAACTTTCTCCTATTCGACGGAGTAAAACGTACCAATGATTCACTAAAGATATTAGTTAAAATTCGAGGCTTTTGAAAACACAACTTAAGAGCCAATATACAAGGGGGACATCAAAATTAATAACTGCCAAGAGAATGGAGATAAAAACCTGGTGAAAATGAACAGCCTATTTAACTAAGCATAGAAGTTTAGAAATAAGTCTGAAAAATCTGTGCGAAGAATAATTCTAGCTACCTAGAGTGTTGGAGTTAATGCTTACATTCTATATTTGAGAAGCTGGTTTGATGGTTGAGAAATTCTCTCAACCTCTCTCTCCCTAAATTAGGAATAAGTTGGATCTCAGAAACTCTCTTTAATAGAGTAATCTAAATGTAATCTGTGTGTGAGTATGTTTACACATACACCATTTGTGTATAATATGTGTGTGTTGTTTATTAATTGAGTGTTTTTCAGTAATTTTTATCATGGTATCGGAGCTTTAGGTCGAAACTGAAAGGACCTGTGCTATGTGTAGAATTTGAAGTAGAACTAGTGGTGTGAGACAAGCTGGCTGCGAGCTGCTAGGATTAGTTTGCTGCGTTTTCTGATTTGCTGCGTATATATTTAGGTGTGGCCGTTGCATTTCAAAGGAGGCCGAGGAGGTTGTCAAATTTTTTATTCCCGTTGCGCCATTTCTGGTTTGATGTGGGGTTAGGATTGATGCGTGCTGAGCCTTGAAGGGAGAGCATATCGAGGAGGCCGCGAAGAAAAGACAGTCGAAGAAATTTGATCGATGTGCCCAGCAAGGATCTCATCTTGTTGGATCTGCATAGATGAGTTTAAACACTGTGAAGGAGAACTCGCGCTACTATGCATATTGGTACATAACTAAACCGAAGGAGCTTATCTTGGAGCATATAAATATGTCTACAACAATCAGGAATCGTCGTCTGGGAAGGGCTTGTAAGACGCCTCGTCATTTTTTTTTTTTTTTTTGAATTCAAGACACCAAATAGAAATCGTATAATGAATTTCGTGGAGAGCTATTACGCTTGGATGAAGTGGTTTCTGATTGTGTGTTGTACGAGTCGCTGCCCTGGTTTACGAGCCGAAGACATCGATCCTATCTATTCCCTACTCCCTTGACCAACCAAGATTGCAATTGAGCCATCTCAATAGAACTCAGCACATAACTCAGCACAACGTAAAATTCTGCACAACGTGAATACAACGACATTTATTTGATGAGATTGGGCATAGGTAAAGAGTAACAAATTTCTGTTCGCTATTTGCACTAGAGTGTGGGACGTCGACCCACGTGGAGCTGCAGCGGTCCAACGATGTTCATGATCACCTGGGACATGACACTGATGTGAAGCTGAATGCTGTGAGAAGTAAATTGCTGGTGTCGAGTAGTTAAATTATTAGTATTATAATTTTTTTGTAAAATAAGTGGTGATGAATTAAGGAGATTATTTTGTAATACTGAATCTAGATACATTATGTATTTAGATGGCTTCTCTAGATAACTGGTAAGTACAGTGGTTAGCACCCATGTATTTCGGTGGATGGGAGCTCCTCCATAGAATGACGAGAAGTTCAGTTATTGCAAATACGCAATCAATTGTGTTTGAAGAGATCAAGTGGCAGTAAGGCTCAATATGGATGGTTGTCGAGATAGTATGGTAGTTGCGGATCTAGGGAAGGATCCCTCATTCGTTGAAGACGTAGAGTGGTCTTCTAATGAGATTATGCGACAGATTGGGATGCTGTCCAGTAATTAACTTCGGGAGGTCCTTGATTCGAGATTTGAGGAAGAAAACTCGGGAATCCAACTTGCCAACTACACCTTTATGAGGGTTATGAGGAAACTTGATGGAGATCTACTGATAAGCTAAAGAATGATTGATTATTTTGTTATTTATGAGTGATTTCAATAAATTCATGTAATGTAATCATTAAGGGGGAATATTGGAGTTAATGCTTACATTCTATATTTGAGAAGTTGGTTTGATGGTTGAGAAATTCTCTCAACCTCTCTCTCTCTAAATTAGGAATAAGTTGGATCTCAAAAACTCTATTTAATAGAGTAATCTAAATGTAAACTTTGTGTGTGAGTGTGTTTACACATACACCATTTGTGTATAATATATGTGTGTTGTTTAGTAATTGAGTGTTTTTCAGTAATTTTATTCAATATTAGAGGAAACATAACAATCGAAGAGGACAACCCATATTTAACAAGTCTCTTTTTAAACTATTAATACCAGAAGGAGGTAACCTTTCGAGGATTATGGGAAGCATATTGAAGGTCCTACACCAAAAGAAAAAGAAAAGTAATTAAAGGATTTCTAGCGTCAATCTCTTAGAATTCTAAAGAGAGGAAATGTTTTTCCTCTCAATACAAGGAGTTCACATAGAGTTGCACAACAAAAAAATCAGTTGTTACTCACTATGAAATAGAGTAAAATCGAGTGTTACCATAAATATCCATAATTAAATCGCGACTAAACAAGAGTTATTATTTTTACCAGAGTTGTGGAATTTATACACAGTAAAAACTATAACCCCACTACTAACATGTAATATCAAAACATATATATTAAGACATTTAATTCATGAAAAACATAATTTAATACAAAGGATGGGTGAACATGACTTTCTGAATTTGACAGAGTTTCCCTGAAATATTTTCCCATACACTTCTACTAACCATGCATTAAATTTCTATTTAACTTTACTAGTTTAATCTATTGTGGAATGGGTTATGTACTCTGCTTAGAACTTTCCATTCTCTCCAAACTCTTGTCCTTCTCTACAAACTCAATCCACAACCTACAAAACAATTGTTGAGGTATTGTTGATGTCACAGAATTAAACATGGAGGTTGAGATTAATTTTCCAACACTCCCCCTTAATCGCAACTGCTGCCATTGACCATTCCCAAACACTCTTTGAGATAAAAAAAATCCATGTGCCAATAGCTTTGCAAAGATGTCTGCCAATTTTTCTTCTGACCTGCAATGTTGCAACACAATCTCATCGTTGTTAACTAATTCTCTTATGAAATGATATTTGGCATTAATATGCTTTGTCCTCTTGTGAAAGGAAGAATTCTTTGATAGTGCAATTCTTGAACTGCTATCACAAGAAAATAGAGGTTGCTCCATCTTGTTCATGACATAAGTCTCGCAATATCATTCTCATCCAAACTTCTTGACACGTTGTTTCTATTGTGGGGACATATTCAGCTTCTGTTGTTGATAATGACACTATTGGTTGCTTCTTGGAAGCCCATGAAATATCTCCCAAACACAAATGAAAAAACTCTCCTCATGTGCTCTTTTTTTCATCAAAACTTCTTGCCCAATAACTGTTACTGTAACCAACCATCCTCAAATCATTTGTTGCAGAGTACAAAACACCATACTCCTTTGTCCCATTGACATAATTTAAAATTCTTTTTGTTGCTTGCCAATGTGTCTCTTTGGATGTCTCCATGAACATTGATACCAAACTCACTACATACATTATATGAACCCTTGTTACAGTCAAATACATTAGGGTTTCCACCATGATTTTGTATAATGGCAGATTGAAATTTCTCCTACAATCCTCCTTGCTCAACTTTAACCCCATGAGAGATGGAATTTGTGTTGGCTTGTTGTTTTGCAGATTGAACCTATTTGAAATGTATGCAACACACTTTGCTTGAGAGATAAAAATGTCATTTTTTTTTCTTCACTTCTATGCCCAAAAAATGTCTTAACAACCCCAAGTCAGTCATTTCAAACTCACTTTTCATGACTACTTTGAAATCAACGATGAGGAAATCATCACTTCCTATAAAAATCAAATCGTCTACATACAAAATGACAAGAAGAAGCTTACCGTCACTTTCTTTCATGTAGAGAGTAATTTCACTGCCACATTTGTCAAACCCATTGTCCATCAGGTAAGCATATATCCATTTATACCATGCACGTGGTGCTTGCTTCAGCCTGTAAAGAGCTTTCCCCAACTTACATACCTTATTTTATTAGCCTTCTACCTCATCACCATGAGGTTGTGCAACATACACCTCCTCTTTCAGTACTCCATTCAATAATTTTGAATTTACGTCCATTTTCCATTTATGTTGTGCGGAAATGGACAACACTATATGTAATTTCCATCCTCGCGACTGGTGCAAATGTTTCTGCATAGTCTCTTCCATGCTGCTGCTTGCAATCTTTGATAACTATCCTTTCAACCATGCCTTCAATGTTGCTCTTGGTCTTATAGAACCACTTCACTCCAATGACTTATTTTCCTACGGAAGGTTTACTAACTACCATGTGTCATTATTTTCTATTGCTCCTGTTTCTTCATCCATTACCTCAAACCATTTCTCTTCTTTAACTGCATCTTCAAAATGGATTGGGTCATCTACATGACAAAATAATGCAAATAAATAATTCAGACCAGTATCGCTATCTACTTCACCTTGCTCATAAATTTCATTTAAATTTCTGAACTTTAGTCTTCTTATGCTTGCTGAAGATGGGCTTGGTGTTGTGCTTGAAGTAGATGGAGTTGTGGATCTTTGTGGTGTGCTTGGAGAAGCACTTTCTTGGTTGCGCAACACTATCCTATTATTGTTTTGTGGTGTCATATTTTGACTGCTTTTTTGAGCTTCTATAGGTGGAGGAGGAGTCATCGTTGAGGAATTACTTGTTGCGGCCAATTTCTCTTTGTCTTCATGTGACATACATGTCTTCACATTGAATTTCTTCTCTAAACTTCCATCACATGCTTCCTCTTCTATGGACTGAACATCTATGCTGATTATGACTTTCTTGGTTGATGGATTATGGAACTTGTATACCTTGGATTCATCACCGTATCCAACAAATATAGATTTCTCCCCCTTGTTGTCCAACTTCTTCCTCAACTCATTCGAGACATGTGCATACGCCGCACCCAAACACTCTCATGTGAGTGACATATTTCTTTCTTCCACTAATGAATCTTCAGGAACAATGTTCATAGCACTTTTGGTTGGACACCTATTAATGATATATGTTCCACAAGTGACAACTTTAGCCCAATAATCATTTGCAAATGCTTTGTCATCAACATACTCCTTTCCATTTCCAAAATGGTCCTATTCTTTCTTTCCGCGACATCATTTTGCTAAGGTGTATAACTTGTTGTAAATTTCTTGTTAATTCAATGCTCCCTGCAAAAACGTAGGAAGTTAGTTGAGATATATTCGCCACCTCTGTCATTCCCCGAAACTTTTATGTAATGTTCACTTTTATTTTCAACAAGAAATTTGTAGTGGAGGAAGCGGTCAAACACTTCACTTTTATGTTTTAAGAAGTAGGCCCATGTCTTCCTTGTGTAGTCATCTATGAAGGTAAAAATATAATGGTTTCCACCAATTGATGGTGTTTGCATTAGTCCATATAAATCTGAGTGGAAAATCTCCAAAGGTGCTTTTTCCCCTATAGACTTTCTTGCTCGAAATTATTCTTTATGTTCTTTCCCTAAGATGCATCCTTCACATAGGTTGTCTGTTTTTTCTATGAGTGGCAATCCTTTGACCATGCATTTCCTATGCAACAAATTCAAACCTTTGAAGTTGAGATAACCAAATCTCAAATGCCATAACCAATTTTCATCATTAATTTTTTGTTGAAAGATTTATTATGTGACAGCTGCTAAATTTCTTTCATCATTTTGTGAATTCCTTGATAGTTGTGCTTGAGCACCTCCTTCCTTCAAATCTGATCTTAGCTTGAGAGGAAAGATTCTATTGTTTTTCATATGAAATTTTGCAGTCAATTGTCTTCTTGGAGGCTTATACAAGATTGTGCACACATCATTCTTGAAAAATACATTGTATCTCTTTTGCATGAGTTGTCTAATGCTTATGAGGTTGTGCTTCAAACCAGGAACAAAATAATCATCAGAAATATACTTCTTCTCTCCCTTCTCGATAAGAATGTCAACTTTTCCTTTTTCCATGACAAGACCTCGCTATCATTCCCTAATGTCACATATGATTTCAAACATTCAACAAGATTGGAAAATATTTCTATTTTCCTTGTCATGTGGTTGCTACACCCTCAATCTAGAAACCATACATCTCCTTGTTTTTCTTGTACTACATTACAAGATCAAACATGCTATCATGGTTCTATTTTTCCTTTATGAAATTTGCACTTAGTTTGCTACTTATGTCGTATTTCTTCTTTCTACATTCATTTTCATAATGAACATACTTCTTACAATATGACATTGAACTTTAGATTTATCATACCTCTAACCTTGTGCTTGATTTTTGCTTGGGCCTTGACTTGGATTTTGATTGTTGCCCTTCCACTTGAGCTTGAAGGGTTGCTTCTTCCACCACTCTGTGGGCTTCTTCCTCTTCCTCTGTTATTTGATCTTCCTTGACCTCTACCTTGACCACATGAAACTTGTGTCTTGAATGCATGCTCCAATGAGGAGTTTGTTCCTTTGTTCAATCTATGCTCATAAGAAATCTGTGATGCACGAAGCTCATCGACTGAAAATTGTGAGAGATCCTTTGTCTCTTCTATGGCCACAACTATGGCATCAAATCTAGCTGGAAGACTTCTAAAAAAATTCTCAAAAATTCTCCTCCCCTCAAGTGTCTCACCATGAGACCTGATTAGGGTAACCAACCCAATTACATGTGTAAAAAACGAGACTACATTCTCATAATCTTTCATATAAATTGTCTAAAAATATCTTCTCAACATTTGTAGGTTTGTTGTCCTCACCTTTTCCATGCCTTGGTAGGCTGTCTAGAGGGTATCCCATGCTTCCTTGGACTTTGTTGTTGTTGCAATACTTGCGAAGATACTTTCATGTACTGCTTGAAAGATGTAGAAGAGGGATTTGGAGTACTTCTTCCTGTTGTCTCTCAACAAATCATTTTCTGCTTGTGTCAAAGCATTGTATGTTGCTTCATTTGCTAGTTCTTGGAAACCATTCTCCACCAATTTCGAAATATCTTGAGAAGAAAAAAGAGCTTTCATTGTTATAGTCCAATAGTCATAATTTTTTCCATTAAAATGTGGTAGTTGTGAATTAGTCAAGCTTGTGTTTGTTGCTGCCATTTTCACTGTGTGAAAAAAAAAATTCTTTAAAAAAACATTCTTACTCTGTAAAAATTTTCTCACTATTTAAAAACTTTCTCATTGTTGGAGAATATGCTACAAAAAATTTGCAGAACTCCTTTTAACTCCTCAGTAAAAAAACTCGCGATATTGAAGGTTTAAACCCGCTCTAATACCATGTTAGAATTTTAAAGAGAGAGGAAATGCTTTTCCTCAACACAATAAGTTCACACAGAGTTATGGAAACGAAAATATGTTAAACTAGAGGATTGAGTTGGGGAAAAAAAAATAATGAGAATCCTCTTTTCAATACAGAGTGGCGAAGATAAAAATATATTGACTTATGCAACTATAACGTAGCAAATAAATCATACAATTTTAATCACTATGAAAATTCCAGAAGTATATAGCGAAAAAAAAACTTTATATTATAACTTAAAATCATGAAATACATTCACATATGGAGGTTTCCAGTCCTTTACCAATAAAACAAAAGTTCTTATACACATAAAACCTGTAAGTTGTTTTCACGTGGCCACCAAAATTTGCTCCATGATTTTCTCCTTCTTGTCTTTCCAACTTAAATTCACCACATTAGATTCCACCTCACCACTAACATGTAAAATCAAAACATAGATATATAAGACATTTAATTCATGATAGACAAAATTTAATACGATGGATGGGTGAACATGACTTTCTAAATTTTACAGAGATTGCATGAAGTTACACTTTTACTAACCATGCATTAAATTTCTATCTGACTTTAATAGTTGGAATGGGTTATGTACTCTGCTCAGAATCTATCCTTCTCTGCAAACTTAATCTGTAACCTACAAAAAAATTACTGAATTATGGTTGATCTCACAGAATTAAACACAAAGTTTGAGATTAATTTTCCAACACAACCCAAGTTTAAACATTTATCCTCACACTGAGGGTTTTAAACACACCAACACGTGGAACGTGAAGAGAGAAACCCCTCCCGAGTAGTATTTTATTGCGGAGCTAGACCGTGGAACCCTGAAACAACAACACATTCAACATCTCGTGCATGATTGAACGACCTAGAGGTTATCTGCACAACGAGAAAGAGTAAAATAATAACTTGGGGTTTTAGCGGTGAACTTGAAATGAAGTGCAAATTTAGTAAGATGAAATGAGAAAACTAGAGATAGAGTCGTGAAGGGACAGTTAAGTAAAACGATCCCAAGCCATTTCCATCGTCCAATGAAACCAGAAGCACGTGGACGAATATCATACAACCAAGTGTTCCTGTATTGGGGTTGGAGCTATTGCGTGATAACGCATCGATGATGTCTAGATTATTCCGGCCATAGATAATCACTAGCATGAACATTGTTGGTACGAACATAATGAGTACTTTTAATATCGAATCACACAAAAAATTCACGTTTCAATGACTTAAATTTTTTTTTTCACGAGAAAGAAAAAACAATGTTTTATTAAAACAATGCATAATCCATGTACATTTTCATACAAACGTGAGTCCTGTTCATGTCTAGATTCGGCATGTTACCAAATCATAATGTGTTTGCCTCCATAGTGGGAAAGCATCAACATATGTTCAATACATAGAACATAAATTTACAATCCTTCATGTATCGCCAATGAGTGTGAGATACATATTAATAACTTATGAGCCTGTCATTTTCAACAGTCCAGAAAAAGCACCATGACATATCCTTCATAATGATACAAACCCTTTGGATCTAGAAGTGATGTAGATGCACAAAATCGATGAGGTAGGAAAAAGGAAACCTCGTGCAGACAATATAAGAAATAAAATAGTCAGTCATTTAAAAGAAATAAAACATTTATAAACAATCATGAGATTGACAGGAGGAAGGGTTAAACGGAACCATAAAAAACTACTAGGGAAGAAGAGAATTTTGGCTCGCTTAATCAAAATAGGCTCGCTTTCCGAGGATCCAAAAAAGGAAAAACTAAGGCAAAGGAAAAACAATGGACTCCACCAATCTTGATTCCCTGTAATGAGTGATGAGAACAGTCCCATAGGGTGCAACAAGGCCTTTTTTTGGCAGGGTGTCAGCCCTCGTATTGTTTTCTCTGTAGTTATGTTGCATCGAATAGAACTGAAACTTTGTCAATAAATACTTCACTCACTTAATTCGCCCATTCATATTTTGACAGTGCATCCTACTAATGCCAGAGATACCATCGATAGTAAATTTTGAGTCTAATATATATGTGTATAGAAGAAAAATTAATATGATATCCAACCATGATCCCACTCCACAAGGCCATGAGCTCATCCTTATTATTGGAACCCGTTCCATCATTCCAGCATATATGAAAACACTCTGCCTCCAAGAGCTTAATCCAAGCCCCAGAACCACATACACCATCTCATTGCGCAACATCAAAATATATCGTTGGAAGGGCAATTTGGTGAGGACAATTCCAGACAAATAGATATACCAAGGCTCGAGAAGGTAGAGAACAATCACCCATCCAACTCATTATATTTCCATGAATCATTGGGATATTAACAAGAATACATTGAAAAATTAAGCAGTTTCGGGCACACCAAATCTCCAAGAAAACATAAAAAGGTAGTGATTTATAAATTCCATTTGAAGTTGTCCATACCATGATAGTCTCAATGCAATCGACTGGCCTCCAACTCGGATCCCCCAAAAGAACTGTAAAAAACTGCCAAATACTGAGAGAAAAGGTACAATTAAAGAACAAGTGCATACTAGTATCCTCATTCATAAGACATTGTGGGAATGTCCCCAAACCCTAAAAACCACGTTTTATAAGAGAATCCCATGTGAGAACTTTATTTTTCCAGAGAAGCCATCCAAATAGAAAAATATTGGTAGGAATATTCTATTGCCAACCCTGTTGAACGGGTGACAGAGAACAATCTGTGATCTTCTCCTTGATGCTATATAAATAAATGTCCTTTACCTGTATGCATCCATCATGACACAGTGTGTCCCAGACCAGTTTATCCCCTTCCCCTCTAAAGGACAAACCCACTGATTGTAACATTATTTTGAATCTTTCCCATTCACTAGCCTCATGTCCCTACGAACCCAACATCTCTTCCGATTTCCAAATTGGTGCCCCTAAATTCCAACTTAAAATGAGGTGAGATAAGTAAAATATACCTTTATGGTTTAATCTATCCAATATATAAAGGTCACTATGGATGGCAGCATCCATTCCCAAGAACCTGTCGATTCCCAGCATAATCTTCTGCCCATTTTCAATGTGTCATACCAGCCTCTGCCGCAGGGAAAGCATAACTTTTGCGAGACTATGCCAAATCTGAGAAGCTTTATTTGCTGTCCAGGAGTAGCCCCAATACAGTGCAAGGAAAGGATCGCCCTCAATATATTTGTAATAAGTAATTTGTGACCAGACCCCATTTCCTTTCAATGTCCGACATAATGAATTTAAGAGAAGTGAATTAGTGAATACCTGCAGATTTTATAGGCCCCAACCCTCATATTTCTTCTTCGTTGAAATATGTTCCAATTTACACAGGTGTATCTTTTTGGAATCTCGGGCTCCCGCCCATATAAAATGAGATATAATGGCATTGAATTTTTCAACAATAAAAGTCGGGAGATAATACAAATGAGTCCAGTAAACAACAAATTGGGATAACACTACTTTGACCATAATGTATCTACCACCAAGTGTAAGCCACTTGTTTGTCAACTTCATGATCTTATTTTTGAATCTTTCTATCAACCAAGTCCAATCTCTGTTCTTATAATCACATGGCTTGAGTCTAAACCAAGATAGGTGAGCCCCATCATGATATGATTCTTTTGAACACCCATGAAGCCAACAATGAAATTAATTTCATCCATGTCACCCAGATTATATATTAAGAAGGATTTTTATTTATTAATGCATAGTGTAGTAGCAGCTCCAAACCCGATGAGCATAAAGTGCAGATAAAACTAGTGATTTCTAATTAGTTTTCCAAAGACCAGCAAATCATCCACAAAAAGAGAGTGAGTAATGCATATCATAGGGGAAAACGATAGGCCTTCAAAATAACCAACATTTTTTCCATCCTCATTAAATTACTCAAGCCATCCATTATAAGAATAAAAATGAGCGGAGACAGGGGCACATCCTTTCCTGAGACCCTCTTAGCCATGAAGAAGTCCGACAAGAGATCATTTATTAGGAAAACATATCTTACTGGAACTATACATGCCATAATCCATCTGATAGATGACATAGATAATCCCACCTTGAGGAGAATAAGTCTAATAAAATACCAATCAACTGAGCCATATGCCTTGTGGATATCAATCTTCATAATAATATCATCCTTCTTATATTCATGAATCGAGTGCATCTCTTCCTATTCAATAGCCACAACATCGTGTATAGACTTTGCTTTTAAGAAACCATATTTTTCTTCAGATATGGATGAAGACAAAACCCCATGGATTATGTTTGTGATGATTTTGGAGGTAATCTTGTACACCACATTGCATAATGCAATTGGTATAAAACTTGCAATTTTTTTGGTTCAGATGATTTAGGAATCATGGTTGGGAAGGTGGAGTTCATGTCACCCGGTACAAACCCCAATACACGAACGTGTTCGACCACCACAAGAAATTCATCCTCCATAATCTCATAAAAACGTAGATAAAATTCATTCCGTGAGCCATCCAGTCCCAGGCTTTTGTCATGAGCAAACGATTTTAGTACAACTTCTATCTCCCCTTTAGAAATTGCCTTCTCCACAATATTATTTGCATCTTGATCACACATGTGAGGCATGTGCTCAAGTACCCAGAGTTGGCAATAATGATCAATCTCCAAGTCTATTTTGTAAAATTCAAAAAATTATTTGTATGCCTCTTGCTGTATATATTTTTTTGAATGTTTCATTGATCCATCCGCAGACTCTATCCCCCAGATTGATTTCTCGTTTCTACGTCCATTTGCACACTTGTGGATTAATTTTGTGTTCAAATCACCCTCCTTCAGCCATTGGATTTTACTTTTGAGCTTCCATGATGTTTCTTGTAGTTTTAGTATTTCCAATTTCTATGCTTCAAGCTTATCAACGATAGTATATACTTGAGAGTCCAAGGGAGCAAACATCATATCCTTATATATCTGTTATATGAATATCCATTAAAACGTTTTGTGTATATTTTTCCATTAATTTTGATATATATATATATATGAAGAGAGCAGTGTAATACTAATGTAATAAACGATGATATGAAAAGGGTTGAGATAAAATTTACGTGGAGTAAATCAGGTTTAAAATTGAATAGTCCACTATACTTATGACTATATTAAAAAAAATAAAAATAAAATATCTCATGCACGTATATACGAATAAATTCAATTCGTAGTGAAAAGTATTGTGTATAGAATACATTCATGTATGCATAACTATACCATCATGACAAATCGTTTTTTAACTTACAAACTCATTACCTTGATAAATTTCATTTTATGCTTTAGAGTATTACAAGCTAAAACAGAGAGGGCCTTGCCTTCACTGTCAGATTTTTAGACTGCTATGAATTATTCTATCTTTTCTTGTCTTTTTAGGATATGCGCTATTGTATGGTCTTATGGTTTTTCAAGGACCATGTAGATATTTTGTATTTTTGGACTTGTTTTTCTATCCTGACAACCATGTCAACTAGTTTTTCAAGGACTAGGCAGATATTTTATAATTTTGGATTTCTTTGTTTATCTTGAAAACAATATCATATCAATTATGTATTTAGTGTTAGTCCTCCTAATTATAATGTTAATTTTGGTTACTATGTCTCTAGTGTTAGTCCTCATGATTATAATGTTAATTATGGTTTTGGTATAACTATGTCTCTAGTGTTAGTCCTCTTGATTATAATGTTAATTTTGGTTCTAAGTAACTCTTTTATCATCTCGTCTTGTTTTCATATTGAAAAAATATGGTAAAAAAAAAAAATATATGCACTATGTTTTTTTTAATCAATAAATTTCTAAATTTAAAAAGAAAAAAACAACAAAACCTAAAAAAAAACATTTTTAATACTTTTAATATAACAATGCCACTAAGTGGAGTATTCATGGATTTCCTTCTAACAAGTATAGATTTATAAAAGTCCGGATCTATCATGCGTCGAGAGGGATCAAATCACTGAAGGTGAAAACTTTCTTTTAAGATTTTCACCTTGAGGGATTTGATCCCTTTCGATGCACGGTAGATAGATAGTTACATGGATCTAGGCTAGTTTCAACTGAGAGCGACAATATCATATTTTATATTATCATTATTATGTATATGTTTGAGATCAAATTCATACTTCTAATCTTACATTATGTTTTCTTTGCTTGAAATTACCATATCATTCTCATCTTTAATTTACTGTATGTTGCTTTCCTTGAATGGTTTGTACGTCTATGCTTGGATGCTTTGAGTAGTTTGTTTCTGTGTTTAGATTCTTTGAGTGGTTTGTGAGTTTATGTGATTGGATTTGGATGACAAGGTTTGTGAATGTTAAAATTGTTGTGTTATACTTCTATACGTGTATGTAATTGTATGTTAGTAATTATTTGGTGATGAAAGAGGCATGCAATTTTGTCAATAGTTTGCAGGACGATTAATATTTCACATCGATTTCATTTAATTTTAGGTATCACAACTTCTGACAACTAGTTGATTCTTAATAGTAACCCTCATGGTATTACTAAATATATCTTGAAGATTAGTTTTAATTTTAAATTTTCTCAGTTACCTGAGTATGTTGAGATGATATGTATTGTTAATAACTTTCATGATGAAAAACGATGAGATAAAAGTTTTGAATGCAAAGTGACAATGTAATAGTGTTGAATGACAGAAAATGTGAATAATAATAATGTAATCAATTACAAATAGGCTTCATTGTGATCAATCTCAAACTATTTTCTTCTACTATTCTTATTGTCACCCCTCCTTGTTTTACCATTTGTTCATATTGATTAGATGAAAAGGGCAGTTGAAATCGTAAACCATTCAAATATTTATCATGAGATTTTGTACTAAACATCTTACCTTCACTATCTTACTACATTGTCAATATTTGTTTAGGTGATTACACTAAAATCAATCACAATGTTAATCCAATTACTTTAAAATTAATGTACCATCATACATCCAATTACATCAAAGAAAAAATCAGCATCTACACTAAAATCAATACATTTAATGCAAGAAACACTATAGGAATAAGAAAATAAAAAAACTATATTGAAAGCAATGCATCTAATGCAAGCAATCAAATGGGATTTGAAAAGTACATGAAAACTGAAATCAACACATCTAATGTAATCAATCAAATAGAATTGGAAATCAACATCTACACCAAAATAGATGCATCTAGTGCAACCATTCAAATATACTAAAAAATCAACATCTACACTCAAATCAATAAATCTAGTGCAAGTAATCAAATATAACTAGAAATCAACATCTACACTCAAATTAATGCATCTAGTGAAAGTGATCAAGTAGAATTAGAAAACATATAAATTGAAATCAATGCATATAATGTAAAAAATAAAATAGGATTGATAATCAACATCTACACTAAAATCAAATCATCTGGTGCAAGGAATCAAATATCTTTAGAAATCAACATTTACATTAAAATTACTACATTTACTGTAAGTAATCAAATAAGATTATAAATCACCATCTACAATGATACCAATGCATGTAGTGCAAGCAATCAAATTTTACTATAAATAACTATCTACACTAAAATGAATGCATCTACTACAAGCAATCAAATATCACCAGAAATCAACATCTACATTAAATTGAATGCATCTAGTGCAAGAAATAAAATATGAATGCAAATCACCATGTATGTTGAAACTAATGCATCTAGTGCAAGAAATATTCTTCCCTCTTTCCATGAATATTTACATCTCCCCCCATATCTCTTTCTTTGTCTCTATATATCACCATCAAACATACACACAGTCTCTCCATCTCTCCCTTGTCACTACCCCTCCCTCTCTCCACTTTTCTCTCTCTATGTCTTTCTTCTTCTCTCCCTATCCCCTCTTCCAACTCCATATCTTTGTCCCTCCCTCTATCCTCCTGTCTCTCCCTCCCTCTCTCCCCCTCCCTCTCATCCTTCCTCTCTATCCCTTTCTCTCCTACCTTCCTTTCTGCCCCCCATCTCTCTCTCTCTCTCTCTCTCTCTCTCTCTCTCTCTCTCTCTCTCCAACCCTATTACTTTATCTATCCATATCTCCTTATCACTTCCACCCCTCCATATTCGTGTCTCCCTCTATCTCTCTTAGCCTTCTCTCCCTCTCTCCCTCCTCTCCTCCCTCTCTTCATTCCTTCTCTGCCCTAAAATTTAGTTTATCTCCTTCAATGCAGGCAATCTAATAGAATTAGAAATAATTTACACTAAAATTGATTCATCTAGTGCAAGAAATATTCTTCCCTCTTTTCCCTCCATCTATATCTATATTTCCCACCATCTGTCTTTCTTTGTATCTCTACCTCACCAGCCAAAACGCACATGCTCTCTCTCTCCATATATATCTATCTCTCCTTATATCTCTCTCTTATTCTCTCTATTCACTTCCATCTATATATCTATCTCCCTATTTCTCTCTTTTGCATTTCTATATCACCCGCAAAACATACACACTCTTTCTCCATATCTATCTATTGATCCCTTCCTCTTCCTCTCCCTTTCTCTCTCTATTCCCCTTCTCTCTCCCCCCCCCAACTTCTATCTCTCTTCCCTCCTATTCTTTGCTCTCCCTCTCTCTCCATCCCCCTTATCACTCTCCTTCTGTCTCCACCTTTATCTCTCCATGTATTTCTTATTACCTCTCTCTTTCTCTCTACCTTACTATCTTCTTCTCTCCCCCTCATCCTCACTCTCTTTCTTCCTCTCTCTCGCTTTCTCTCCCACATCCCTCCATCTCACCCCTTCATCTCTCTCTCTCTCTCTCTCTCTACATTTTTTTCACTATCTTCCTCTATCTCTCCTCTCTCATTCCCTACCCCTCTTCTCTCCACATCTCCTTCTTTGTCTCTCTATCTCACCCAAAAACATATGCACTATTTCTTCATCTTTACCTTGTCACTCCCTCTCTCTCTCTCTCAACGTTTCTCTCTATATGTCTCTCTTCTTCCCTCACTCTCTCTCCTTCCAACTCCATCTCTCTATCCCTCTCCCTCTCTCCTCCTTTCTCTCAAATCCTCTCTCTTCCTTTCTCTCACTTCCTCTATCTCTTCAAATTTTTCACTCTATGTATTTGTTTTTGCCACTTAGATATAAATAGAGTCAATATATATCAAGATACATTAACATATATTATAATATAACAAATTTATCATTATATTAAATTTAATATTGTATTAATTAAAAGTTATTAAGTTTAATAATTGTAGTATCATGATATATTAATACTAATATTAGATTTAATAATGATATTAATATGAATATTTAATGATGGTTTTTACATCGCATGGTAACACAATTTATAAAAAAAATACATCAAATGAATATTTTAGAATATTACAATTTTGACTTGGAAATATTTATGTCTATAGAAATTTTGAATATATCCATACGATATGGTTTTATTTTTAAAGATTCATTTTACAAATAATTAATTAAATATAAAATTAAAATATTTTGGAGCAAGATTTTTGGTTCTTTGTGTTGAATTAAGCTTTTTACTTTTATTCAAAAAATGGAACCACCTTTAGTAACGAGTAAATTTGTTTAAAAATTTACCTATTTTGAAATTGTAACGTGGTAAAACAAAGTGTTGAAAGTAAATTTAAGATCCATTAAAATTCAAACATACTTACACATCGTGCTCATACTAGGTTGTAGATATTGGGCCAATATTATTTAGATTTATAATTTTATTTTTATGTTGGTGAATATTAACTAAAATTTATCTTTGAGAATGGACATACTCACACATATGGGTCAATGGGTTGAAAAAAGTGAATAAAATTTTATTATAATGGTATGTGGACACCATTGGAATCAATGTCAATAGAACAATCAAAGAATTATATATCCCTGGTAAACCCCTAGTATTATTGGAAAGATCTATTCAAAATGAAGTTAACCTAGTGATGTAGGTGGCATGTTATTTCTCTTCCTTCAAAGTAGATTTGGGCTAGAAGCCTTTCTCAATATTAACTAAGCATGACAATGGAAGTTTACCTCATTAAAAGAGGTGAACAACTAGCCATTTAAGAACTATAAAATAAATTTTGTAGAGTAAACCATTAATGATGATTCTTTTTTTTTCTTCAAAAATCCTTTCTCACTATTAAATAAGCGTGACCATGGAAGCTAACCTCATTAGAAGATGTGACCAATTATCCATTTATTAACTATAAAATAAACTTTGTAAAGTAATCAAGCCTTTCTCACTATTACTATGCATGTCAATGGAAGTTTACCTCATTAAAAGATGTGAACAAATATCCATTTACTAACTATAAAATAAATTTTGTAGAGTAATCAATTACTAATGATTATTGTTTTTTCTTCAAGAATAGATTCTTAGGGATAAACCTTAAAACCCCTCAATTTGGGAAAACAAAAAAATATATTCAGTGTAGTCAAATATAGTCAACTACTGAATATGTATTCTCACTTACTATTGGGTTACTATTGGGTTGCTATGTAGTATAAAATCTTGTGGAATAAGACTAAACTTCTTAGGGGTAAACCTTAAAACTCTTCAATTGGGAAAAATAGACCCTTCAATTTGGGAAAAACAAAAATATATTCAGTGTAGTCAAATATATTTTTCCCAAAACAGAAATATATTCACTATTGGGTTACTATTGGGTTGCTATGTAGAATAAAATCTTCTGAAATAACACTAACATTCTTAGGGGTAAACCTTAAAACTCTTCAATTGGGAAAAAAAAACCCTTCAATTTGGAAAAAACAAAAATATATTCAGTGTAGTCAAATATATTCAACTACAGTCAACCACTGGATATGTAGTCTCACTTACTGAAATGAAAAAAAAACAGTAAAATCTAATATTCTTACAAATAACAAAGCATTCTAATTGTTGAGCCCAACCCAATATAGCTTATTGCTAGATGCACAAATGAAAAAAATTCCGCATAAAGTAATCAAGCCCTTTTCATTTCAGTATTGAAAGGCACAATTAAGGATTGTGCTATAATAAGATGAACCTCAAGACCGTCATATTGTGGTCTATCACTGAGTGGGAGTGGGAGTGCTTGTTGTGGAGATGATTGGGGTTCCAATTCAAAGCACAAGGTAAAGGTTAATTACTTTTGATGTAAGTATGTAATGGAAAATGAGTGGCTATAATTGAAAAAATAAATCTAAATTTTATAAATATGTATATCCAAAACGAAATAATAATAATAATAAATTGACTTACACAGTCAACAATCAACTAAGGAAGGCTATTAAAAATTCACATAAAAATGTTATAACAAACCTTTGAAAGTCTAAATCTAAATCTACAACATTGAAAACTCTAAATTTATTTTTTGTTAATTTTTTTTTCAATTTTATCAATAATTAAGTGGGACATCACCTTCAAGGAAGATATAAGATGGAGAGACGCTCTGCTAGGGTTTGATTCACCACTGTAGCGGAGAAACCCTAACAGCCTCTGAAGCATTGTTGAGCCCTGTTTGCACGTATCCAAGACACGCAACGGGGTTTTGCGCTCAGGCATGGCAACAGTAACGAGGGGGGGGGGGGGCAGTCAGCCTCCCCTTGAAAATGAGGAAGGGATCAACGCGACCTCTGACAAAAGTAAAGTAGATGCTGACAAGGAGTAGGGGAATGAAGCATCTCAGGTGCTAGCCTCAGAGAAAATGCCGGACGCGCCTGCCGCCACTTCTTCCAGATGCAAACCCGTCGCTCTCGAAAGACCCAAGATCGACTTGCCGATCCATCATATAAACGCTAGGATCTAGTATATGAGAGACCATGCACTCATCAAAAAAAATTATTGGCTTCTGGCTAATTGAGAATGTGCTGCAAGGGTGGATTGCTTCCAAATGGAAGCCCAAGGGACATGTCCCACTCTAGCTTGGGTCAAAAGGCTTTTTCACTGCCATATTCAACTGCATAGAGGATAGAAATACAACAATAGATGGAGGACGTTATTTTTTCAACTCTGTTGGGTTATATCTTAGGAACTGGATTGAAAGATTCAATCCAGCCAAGAAAATTTCAACTGGGCTCCAGTCTGGATACGCTTATACTCACTGCTGCTCGAATATTGGGATGAGGAATCACTCCAAGAGATTGAAAGGGGGTTGGGAGAGTTCATAAAGATAGCGAAAGAGACCAAGCTCTGAATATATACCTCTTATGCAAAGATCTGTGTAAACATGCATTTGGACAAGGCCCTACCAGATGCGGTAAGTATGTTTCATGATGATTTTGAATGGATTCAACCTTTAGATTATGAACATGTCCCATTCAGATGTCGTAGATGCCATGCCCATGGGCATCTGTTCAGATATTGCCCTCTCAACTCTCAGTCCCTGAATAAAAAGGTAGAAGACAAGACAGAAGCAGATGGGTTCACCAAAGTCCCTCCTCGCAGAAGGCACAGTAAGAAACCCTCTCCTTAAGGGAAAAAACCTAGCCCAACTTCTAATACCCCGTCTACCGGCAATATCTTTGCCCTCCTATCCCAATCTGATCCCTTGAATGATGTTCCCCCAACTACCCCTGATCCCACTCTCAAACCCTCTGCCCCCTCGAGCATTCCCAACCCTCCCAACCCTAATCCGATTCAGAGTGAGGTGTAAAATGTTGAGTCTTCTGATCCCAAGCCTACCTCAGTAACAAAGCTTGTTAGCTAGAAACCCTTCACCATGGATATTGATGGACCAACACCGAACCGTAATCTCGCCAGCAAGGAAAACCCAGAAAGCAGTCAGCCGAGCCTCATGGAAGAAGATTCAAAATGCATCAATCTCGAGGAGCTTGATCTTATGGGATTAGAGGATGCCTTCAGACGAAAGGAATATGATAGAATAAATCCTCGATATATTGACACACTCGAAGTTGTCCTCACCAAAGTTCAACAACAAAATAAGCTGGGCATTCAACCAGGTAGCCATTAGGATAGCCTGAAAGTTATAAAAGAGTCCAAGAAACGAGGTTGAAAACCAGATTGGTAGTGCACCATCACTTTAGGGGAGATGCTGGTGGAGTCAAGACGATACCCCAAGCTAACCCAGTTCTTCAAACCGCTTACAAATAGTTCTCCATGAAGCCCATCTCATGGAATGTTAGAGGGCTTAACAGCCCTGGGAAATACAGGATGATCAAAAACATGATTCATAAAGAAAGACCACAAATCCTCTTTCTTCAAGAAACCAAATGTAATAGTATAGCATTGGGCACAATCTTATCAAAAGCTTGGCCCAGCTGTCATTCAGTAGCAATTGACGCCTCAAGATCTTCGGGAGGCCTTGCAATAGCTTGGGATACTCAGTCTATAATGTTGGCAAACTTCCATGATGCGCACAATCTCATTCAAACCACCTTCCATCCTATAGGAACCAATATAAAAGGGCACTTATCTAATGTCTACTTCCCCCAAGATATATCCAGCAAGATAATGCTCTTAAATACCATGGAAGTTCTAAACTCTAACAGGTCTCACCCTCTTTGGATAATCGTAGGGGACTTCAACATGATTACCAGGTTGAAAGAAAAGACTGGAGGAAGGCCAAGGTTGGAACCTGAATGCTCCCACTTTAAAGATTTCATCAACAACATTTGGCTCATTGACCTAACTTTTTCAAATTGCATATACACTTGGAACAACAGAAGAACTGGAGGGCAACAGATAGCCTTAAAGTTGGATTGATTTCTCATCTTGGATAATGGCATACACATGGGGGGGGGACCTCTCTGCTTCCATACTACCTTTGGCAGGTTCGGATCATTGGCCCATTGCGCTTCAGTGGCAAAGCCTTGGTGCCCACCTGAAACGACCTTTCAGATTTGAGGCCTTTTGGCTTAGTCACCGCTCCTTCAAATCCATGGTCTACTCTGCTTGGAAGATTTTCATTCTACCCAAAGGTTCAAAAATGTACCAATTCTAGCAGAAGCTCAAGCACCTCAAATACCAAATCAAAGCTTGGAACCATCTAGTTTTTGGGAACATATTTTAGGAGAAAAAGGTCCTTGAGCATAAAATGGCAGAATTACAATAGGAAATCATCAATGAGGGAAGAACAGAACTCCTGGCATCTAAGGAACAGGAGCTATAGAAGCAGCTGGATGAAAGATACAAACAAGAGGAAATTCTTTGGAGGAAAAAATCAAGAATTCGCTGGCTAAAGGAGGGCGAAAGGAATACAAAGTTCTTTCACAGCTCAATGGTACAAAGAAGAATGCAAAATCGCATCAACCACATCACCAATCAGCAGGGAGAGCATTTGGAGAAACATGAAGATATTGAGCAAGTGCTTTTGGAACATTTTAAAGGCATCCAGCAAGAGCTCGCAATAGACAGACAACTGGCCATCGAAAAAATAACTCAGCTGATTCCCAAGTTGGTAACGACCAAGCATAATCAGATGCTATTGTGCCTGGTTACCCTTCTGGAGGTAGAAACAGCAATGACACAATTCAAGGATGGAAAACCTCCAGGCCCATATCGCTTTACTTCTAACTTCTTTCAACACTTCTGGGATCTCATCAAGATAGAAGTCTGGCAGCTAGTGGAGGAATCAAGAGCATCACGCTGGCTACTCCCTTTTCTTAACGCAAATTTCATTGCGCTGGTACCAAAATAAGAGAAACCAAGCACACCTGAAAAGTACCGGCCCATTGCTCTTTGCAATGTGATCTATAAAGTTATCTCTAAGGTCATAGCCAACCGACTCAAGCCTCTTCTTCTACTTCTAATCTCGCCTGAACAAACTGGCTATGGGGAAGGACGTCAAATCTTGGATGGTATAATCTTAACTCACAAGGTTATTCACTCTTTAAAGGTAGGCAAGAAGCCAGGTATGCTCCTAAAAATTGATCTTTCCAAGGCATTCGATAAATTAAGTTGGAATTACATTCAGCAAATTCTGAGTGCTTTTGGCTTTGATCAGATGTGGATTAGATGGATAATGAATCTGATAACCTCCACCTTTTATTCTATCCTGGTCAATGGGGTTCCCTCTCCTCCATTCTCTCGTTCGAGAGGTATTAGGCAAGGGGACCCTCTTTTCCCCTTCCTCTTTGTTCTCATGGCTGAAGGCCTCGGTAGGTTGATTCATAATGCCATCCACACCCAGCAATTGCAAGGCATCTCCCTTTATGACTCCCCTGCTACCACCCACCAGCAATTCGTGGATGATAATATGCTGTTTGTCCACCCATCTGTCCAAGAAGCTCGTTCCTTCAAGGCCATCTTAAAACTCTTTTCTAAAGCCTCTGGTATGTCCATCAATGATACCAAATCCCAGATTCTATTTTTCAATAGCCCTCCCCAAACCCAAACAAACATTGTGCGTATTTTGGGATTCTCCATTGCATCTCTTCCGGCTAAGTATCTGGGTGCACCCCTCATTGACTCTACCATCAAGCACTCTTCCTGGAACCTTCTCCTAGAAAAATTGGAGGCCCGGCTCTCCTCCTGGACCTTTAGGGCTCTCAATTTGGTGAGTAGGCTAACTCTCATCAAAGCAGTGCTGCAATCCATGCCTCTTTATCTCTTCTCAGTTCTAGCTGCTCCTAAATGGGTCCTCAAATAGATAAAAACTTTGCAAAGCAAGTTCCTTTGCGGATCCTCTGGTCAGAATCGAAAATTGGCACTGGTTAACTAGAACATGGTCTTCACTCCAAAAGAAGTGGGGGGTATTTGGACTCAGAAACCCAACTCACAACAATGAAGTCATGGGAGCTCGCATATGGTGGAAATGGCTATAGAATCCACACACACCATGGGAAAGATTATGGATAGCTAAGTACGCCAACAATAGACCTCCTGAGGATCTGATAAGACTCTCCCCCAAGAACACAGGCTCACTAGTTTGGAATGCAACCAAACAACACTATGCGCTAATTCAGCAACACAGCTTCTGGGAAGTTCGTAATGGTAATACGGCTAGATTCTAGATGGACACTTGGTAGAAAAACCCAAAACTAGCTGACACTCTCAATCAAATTAACATCGGTAATATAACCGATTCCGTGGAACAAAAGGTAAGTCAGTTTTGGCTACCCACAAGTTGCAATGAGTTCATGCAATGGAAACACTCACCTCATATAGCCCCCCAAGCTCAGGAAGCTACTTGGGAAGCCTTCAGCCAAGAGCTTCAACGCAAGAAAATCAGATGTTCGGAGGATCTAGACATTCTTAGATGGGGATATACAACAAGAGGAATGTTCTCAACTAAGGAAGCCTATTCTCTGATGCATCCAATGCCTCTCCCCTGTGATCCGCTTTGGCAACTAATTTGGGCTCCAGGTATTTGGCCAAAAGTCTCCACCTTCCTTTGGCTACTTAGTCACAGAAGAATCCTCACATGGGACAACCTGATTAAAAGGGGGTTCTCCGGACCCTCACAGTGTTCCAATTGTAATCAAAGCAATGAAACTATTCAACACCTTATGGTATCCTATTCTCTGGCCAATTCTCTCTGGGATAAAATCCGTTTCCGTTGCCAAAGAAGTAAACCAGATGGGGACATAACTAATGTCATTCGCAACTGGCCCAAGCATCCTCACAGCAGTGCCCTTCTCAACACCCTTTAGCAACTCATCCCAGGTCTACTCCTATGGACTCTTTGGAAGGAGAGAAATAAGATAATATTCAAAAGCCAAACCACTCCTCTGGAGAATATTTGGATCCTCTTCAGCAATAATCTCCAAGAATCCCTTGCACTCCATTCCTAGCAGGAAGAAGACCTCCCCAAACAACCAAAGGAAATTGTCATTTGGGAGAACTGGCAACTTAAAATCATGCCTACTCCCACCTCCAAAAGTAGGAACACTCCTAAAATTCCTCTTCATTGGTCTCCTCCACCGACAGGGTTGGTAAAATTAAATTTCGACGGAGCTTCAAGAGGCAATCCAGGACAAGCAGGGTTCGAAGGCATCTTCAGAAACTCTAAGGAGGACACCCTCGCTATCTATTATGGCACAATAGAATGGGACACTAATAATTCGGCCGAGCTGGAAGGGCTTTGGCAAGGATTATGTCTAATTCAACACTATAATTTTCCCCCCACCATAATTGAAGGGGATTCGCAGATTCTCATCAACATGGACAATCAACTCCTTTGGGGCACCAACACAGCTAAGGTGGCCACTAGCTGGCATATGGCAGCTACAATTGATCTAATAGGAAACTGGTTAAAAAATAACCAGGAAGTCTCATTTACGCATGTCAAGCGGGAAGGTAACAAAGGTGCAGATCTCCTGGCCAATCTTGGAGCAGATAGTACCAACACTCTCAATCATGGCCCCCTTAACATTATCCATGAGAGAGACATTTTGAAAAATTGCGCCATGCTAGTGCACAAAGATAGCACAATTCCAGATGCGGATGGTCATTAAGAGTGATGGGACATCAGTCCCTTGGCGACTCCCGATGGAGTTCGTGTGGGGTGGCCATATGGCCACCTACAACTCCATTAACGCAGCAATTACTCCGCCAACTTGAATTCCATTAACTTTGCTTGCTCGGCTTTTTCACCACCCCACTCTGCTCATCTGGTTTACGATAGCATTTGTGCATGATTTCTCGGCTTGCTCCTGTGCCGCTTGCAGCTCTCCCCCGCCACTGTGTGGTGCCTGCTCTCCTGCCTGTGCTGAGCCAAGCACTCGCACTCAAACACGGCGTCGCTGCACGCTTCTTAGTTTTCTGGAGACGCTACCGGGCCATCACTTCTCCCAGAGTGCTTTTTGTTGTTCGAATTCCCATTACTGTGCTCATTCTGTCGATTCCTGTTGGTCGCCTTTGCTTTCTTCCTACTCTCCTTGTCTTCAGCCTTACCAGCTTGCATCTGCGTCCATGCCGAGGCTCCGCCATAGGATGAGTTGCCATCACGGCTCTACCAGGGGTCGTGCGACCCGCTCTCGGCCCTCCAGCAGCTCTGACTCTAACTCCTCCTCTGAGGACGTCTCCTGGGGTCATTAACCAGAAACTCATAGTCTGAGAGGCCAAGCCTGTCAACATGGACATGTACACTTTTCCCAGTCCACACTGCCTCCCATGCCTATCGTTTCCCCTGCCTCTCGTGCGTCTACCAGCCTTCCCCTCCACCAATCCTCCCAGCGAGCGAAATTCCGCTTCGAATTCTCTCTTGACAGGCCCGTCATCATCGCTTTTGTCACTGTCACCCTCAGAGAAGAGTCGGTTAGCCCTACCCCCTCCCGTGCCCCCTACCCTCATCCCACTCCGGTTAAGGACGAAGCTCTGAACTCTGAGGTGTAAGCGAGGATCGTGTGTTTCGACCAGGGCAAAGAACACATGCAGGTGGATGTCGTCAACAAGGATAGCGTGCCCACTGAAGAAAATGTCGACGGAAGGGATGAGTAATGGTGCAGAATTGTGGAGGAGCCTCCATCCCCAGCTCATGACCAGTGGCCCACATCGGTACTGTTGCTCAATCATCTTGGGAGATTTTTCTTTCTTTGTATCACTCTTCAGCTGGAAAAGTTGAATGCTATTATCGTATGTTTATTTCTGCTTTGCTGAATTGTATGGACAATAGGCTGGTTTCCCTTACAAAGGCGGCTAAACTTCTTCCTAAAGGACTGGTTTCCCACTCAGGGTCGTCCAGATTTTTTGTTAATCATGCCTATCAAGCCCAGCTTTTTTTTTATTAATCATGCCTATCAAGCCCAGCGTTCAGGCTCACATAGCTGAAGCTAAGACAATTTTGTACCAATATGTTACATAATAGAATTATCATTATTCAGAGAAAAATAAAAAAAATAAAAAAAAAATTAGAAATAATTAAATTATTTGTGAAAAATTATAAAAATCATATATAATTATATAAATAATAATATATTAATAAATTATATAATTTTAATATATATATATATATATATATATATATATATATATATATATATATATATATATATATATATAATTTCTATTGTCAAAAAGATAATTTAATAAAGCTAATATTTCAAATCGTTTCAAAAACAAAACGAATTTGGGAATACTATCTTATTAATAAAAATGCCCACTAGGATGATAGGAATGGCTTATTTCGTATTACTTTAGTATTTCCTTCTTCCTCTTCTGTAGATAGGAGCTTGTATTTATTCTATTATTATTTATTTCTAATTTTATATTATTTTATTACTGTAGAGATTTGAAATGTTGGGGTTATCTCATTGCAGATTGAACGATTGTTTAAAAATACCAATCAAATAATTGATCTGGTTGCTGTTTATTAAATTACGAAATATTCTGGGAATTTACATTAAGCCTTATGATCGAGATGTTGATGTCCTATTCGAAGAGTTATTTCCTAATTACTTGTAATTTTGTTGAACCGTTCGTTTGCTTAGCTCTCTTGCTTCCCCTTACTTTATGTGGCTTTGCTATTCTTCTCATCATTTTTGTTTTCAAGCTGCTTTCTTCATACGTTCTCTCTTTTTCTGAGCCTTGGGTAGCAAGAACTCAGCTTAGATTCTCAGTTCCTTTTTATTTTGGATACGCTTCACTTAGAATCCACAAAAACATAAAAGACACGTTTTCGGATTTTTTATCCCGCATCATATCAAATTAGGGTGTTTTTACGTTTTCGTTTATGCATGAATGAAATCATAAAGATCATAGCATCCTTCTGGCTTCGGAGTACCGACCGGAAATTTCTGTGATCTATGTGACACCTCTATTTTCATAGTCACTGAATTTAATTTATGTTGCATTATAATAGCCTTCGACTTGTGATGGACATAAACATAGACAAAATTTACTTATTTTTCAATCACATGTGTTGCTACGATGTAACATCCAAGGTTATACTCATTTAAAAAAAAAATTATATTTCAACGTTTTACATTTCATTATAAACCATTCCACACTTATGTATGTTAACCTACTTAACATTACAACACAACTAAATAATCACTTAACATTAAAACACAAATTAATAATCCAATTGCGATGTATAACTATGTTTGCGAATTAGTTTTCATTAACACAAGCTAGAGTGTAAAGCCTAATGTTACACTTTAGGCCTTCCATTTCAGGAGGATCTAACTGACGGCCTATTTAGTCTCTTTTAATGATCATCGTGTACTTACATTCATGGAAATTTAATTCTTGATTAGATATTTAGTCTAATCTACATGGTATATCACTGATAGGAATATTGCAATTAATTTAGTTATTGGAAAATCCGCGCCCGTGCTAGCAATTATTTATGGTCAACAACTTGATGGTCTCACTTCCATAGATCTGACCTACTGAGAATCTAACGATGGATTTGATCTAGTGTTACGGGGTAATGGCCTCCCCTCTTTAATCGTTTCCTTGGACTTTCGGGCATTTCGCCTCAACGCTCCGCAGGAGGAAACCATTGCCTCTACAACAAACCCCTCCACGGTTCCTTTCGGTGCTGACATGGCTCTGCCTTCATTTTTTCCAGGGTAAGTATCTTACAATGTTGTGTGATTTTCGAAAGGACGCTCACTATGGGTTTAGAGGTTTGATACAGTTGATCTTATGCAAGGTTATTATGCTTCATGTTTCTTTTTTAAATTTAAATCTCGGTCATTCTTCCACGTCTACATCTAAGATTGGGCATCTTACTGTCTAGGGTCATAGTGATTTATTCTCGTCCATCCTCCGGTTGGAATTCCTCTTCTCAACCATGCTACTACAGATGAAACGGTGGAACGGTGAAACAGTGAAACCCTTTATCTATATAATCGATTTGCACTGAGTTTGTTTGGATTTTTCATTCCATCTCACAGCTATACTAACCATTAAATATTAATGGTAATGTGCGCAGGCTGACGCATCCGAATCTCGGCAAGGAACCCTTATAGGTTACGCTGTGGGGTTTTCGTTTCAATGTTTCCTTCCAACATTTAGGGTATGAGGAACTAAAAAATGATAAACAAAACCTTTCTATTCATGCACGTAAACCCGACTGGAATGGTTTTATGATGGATAATTTTTGGTCAAGTTCAGTTTGGTTCTTTTGCTAACGACTTCCATCTTGGCTCTAACATGTACCTCTTTCCGTTTGTGACTTGGGCATGGAACACCGAGCTCTTGGCTTGGAATCTTGGCTCACTATGGAGCTTTTTGTCGTGTCCTTTTTACTCTAAACTTGAACTTTTCTCACGAGCTATGGCCAAGTTGTGCATGCTGTAATCGTATATTAAGTCTGTTGTAGTTAATTGTCCTCCTTGCCTAATTTGTGTTCAAGCATCTTTTATGGCACGGCTTTGCCTGCTGTTCCTTGAGTTTGACAGTAGACTGTTCATAAAATTTTCGAATGCTAGGTGAGGTGTGAACAGTCTCGTTTTTATTTAAATGTCTGAACTCTGGATTGAATTATAAAGTTTAGTTTGATGAATCTATGGTTTTCTTATCTATGCTCTATTTTTGTACGATAGTAAACTCGAAGTTGGTTCACCTCTAGTAATATTTTGCATTTCTTTAAACATGTGAATGTTTGGGGTTTAAGGTACTGATAGTATTATCTCTGGACTCCTCTATTATACTTTATAGAGGTTTTCTTATGACTACACTCATAATAAATTTTTTCCCTCTCTTGGTATTATACACTTCTTTTCAATGTTGAATTCTCTGAATGGTTTAACAACCCTTTCCATGCATAACAATTGAAATAAAGATTTGCAGCATTCTATTCTTTCAGTTTTCAGTGTTAGAATCTACAGTACATATTTACTTCTCCATATGATTGTTCCATCCTCTTTCTTGTGTTCTGTCGCAAAGATTGTAATTTACAGTGTGCAACAAATAATACAATTTATTTCTTGGGTTCTTTTAGCACAGAATATAATTTATAGTTTTTAACAAAGAATACAATTTACATTTTTCTAATAGTAAATTTAGTTATTATCAGTTCTAGAAATACATGTAATGTTCAGCTTTTATACGTTCTGATCCTGTTTTCCAGTTATCTACACAACAACCCTTTTTGAGCTTTAAAGGTTCTATCTTTAATTATCTTTCTGTTGTTTTAATAATGTAGATGGCCAAACCATTCTGTCCATATTTTATCATAGTTGCATAGAACAACCAACACAGAGCCTTCATCTCGAGGGCTCTATGTTAATAGTTCTCTGTCTTACAATCTTTAATAATAAATCAAATCGATCTAACTGTCTTATTTTTCAAAGAAACATATATGGAAGCCTTTCCTTTCAAAATTTAAATATTGTAACATCTACAGGTTATAACACATAAATTGTCAATATTTTTCATAAAAAAACAAACATTTTCAGTGACAGAAAAGAAACTTATCTATCTCTCAGATTTCTGACTAATGTTATTCTCCCTACCTCGAGAGAGGAAATCATGTCCTCATCTCTCCCCCGTGCTCCAAGTCTGAGCTATGTGAGTTGACAGAAATACTGGAAGAGACTTTGGGACATTCCGGTCGAGTCTTCTCTTCCAGAAAATTATCAGAAATCAGAGTATTCCACTGGTCACCACCAGCTCGGGAATTCTTCTCTCCAAATTTCATGCTCCAGTTACTGAACAAAAACCCTCTTCCTCACTGGGATATTCTTTTATCCTCAAAGGTTGGGGTAATTGTTTCAACTGATTCTGGTCAACTAACTCTCAATTCTTGAATTACCTTTTACCATCAGTCTATTATTCCTTTATTGAAATCACTTCCATAACTAATTTTCTTTAATCAAAATTAATTTTTTCTCATAACGTACTATTTCCAAATAAATAACAAATAATGTCTTAGTGTCTTAACAACATAACATAATCATCAGTTAGCACTTAAGCCAATTGTTACAACTTCCCCCCCTGGATGTGAACATCGTTCTCGGTGTTCTCATTTTGCTTCAACAAATAGTTATGGGTAAGCATTGTGAACAAAGCCTTCATCCTCCCAGGTAGCTTCATCCGGGCCAAAGTGCTTCCAGTGCACCTTAGCCTGGGTGATGGCTTGTTTCCATAGCATGATTTATCTCTGATCAATTATACATTAAGGCTCGACTTTAAACTCGTCGTCTGGTTCGACCTGTAATAAGAAAACTTTGAATTAATTTCTCATAAAATTTAACATTTCTAATCAAGTCTTGTATTCATATCCTACCTAAATACTTTACTAGTGGATTACATGCTTTGGGTCGTGTATGTGTCATTTTAATAATGATACATGAAATATGTTGTGTACACGGATATGACTGGGCATGGCCAATCTATAAGCCATAGGTCCTACCCTCTCCAATATTTGGAAAGGGCCATAAAACTTGGGAGCCAACTTGGCACAAGAGGCCCACCTTCGAGTGATTTTCTTTGCTTTGATCCTTACATACACATGGTATCCCACCTAAAACTCACGATAAGTCCTTTTTTTATTTGCATACACTTTTTGTCTATCATGAGCTGCCTTAAAATTTTGTGTGATCTTACTTAGTTCTGGCCCCATTTCAGCTAGCATTTTCATTCCAAGCATCAACTTGGTTTCTGGACTACTCCAATTAATAGGAGTTTGACATTGTCATCCATATAATGGCTCGAACTGAATCATCTTAAGGGATTCATGATATCCATTATTGTATGCAAACTCTACTAGGTGCAGATATTCTTCCCACCTAGTTGGTTGTTGCATTACATACATGCGTAACATATCCTCCAGGATCTGATCCATTCACTCAGTTTTTCTGTCTGTCTGTGGATTGTAAGCAATGCTAAAATTAATTCGAGTTCCCAATCCTGTAAATAACGTTTTCCAAAATGCTGAAGTAAACTTCACATCTCTGTTATATATGACAATCTTTTGGATACCATGCAGTCTAAATATCTGTCGCATAACTATGTCTACTATTTGCACCGTCTTATAAGTGGACTGCACTGGTGTAAAATACGTTGCTTTGATTAATCGACCCACCACTACCATTATAGAGTCATTATGCTTCTTTGAACTTAGTAAACCAGTGATGAAGTCCAAAGATATAACCTCTGACTTCCATTCACGTACCAGTATAGGCTGCATCAGCCCGGCTCGGTGTGATGCTCCACCTTCACTTGATGGCACTCAAAACACTTGTTTAGATATTCAGCAATGTCTCTTCTCATACCTGTCCAGAAGTAGTTCTTTCTAATTGCTGTTAGCATTTTTTGATACCAGGGATGTCCAAAGTAGTTACTTCGATGATACTCATTTAGAATTAGTTCCTTCAATTCCATTCGATTTGGAACAAAAATCTTCTCCTTGAAAGTTAGCAACACATCCTTGTTAATTTCGTAATGAGAATATTTTCCTTGTTTTCTCGACTCTCTGCTTGCTACTACATAGATTGGTATTCATGATCCTTCTCAGCTTTTGTTTTTATTTGTTCTAGAAATTTTCATTCAACCTTATTACAGTACAGTTCATAAACACCATGCAACTTTCTACTTAATGCATCAGCTACTCTATTCTCCTTACCCTTCACGTGCTGCATATCAATGTCAAAATCGCTCAAGAAATCATTCCATCTTGCCTGGGGATAATTAAGGTCATATTGCTTAAAATAAATTGTTAAGCTGCTATGATCAGTTTTGAGTACAAATATTTTTCGAAGCAAGTAGTGTCTCCATACACGGAATGCATGCACTACTGCTGTTAGCTCCAAATCATAAGCTGAGTATCAATGTTCATGCTCTTTTAGTTTTTGTGATTCATAGGCAACTACTTTACCTTCTTTTGATAGAATCACCCTAACTCCTTCTTTACATGCATATGTGTAGACTTCGAGCTCTTTATTGGGATCAGCTACTCTCAACACAAGATCTATAGTCAATAAAAGTTTTAACTTTTCAAAACTGTCTTGACATTCCTTCGTCCATTTAAATATTTTTCCCTTCCTTTGTAAGGAAGTAATGGGGAAGGAAATTTTTTAGAATCTTTCAATGAACTGCCCATAATAATCGGCCAATCCCACAAAATATTGGATTTCTGCCACATTTTGGGGTATCTTCCATTCCATAATCATTCTAATTTTCTCTAGGTCAACTACAATTCCCTCAGTAGAAATTACGTGACTAAGGTACTGTATTTCTTCCTTGAAGAAATCACACTTCCTGAACTTAGCATAGAACTAATATTTCTGTAACATCTCCAGCACTATCCATAAGTGCTCATTATTCTCCTCTACATTCCTGGAATAAACTAAAATATCATCAATAAATATCAACACAATTATCCAGAAAGGGGTGCAATATACCATGCATCAGCCTCATAAAGGTCTCTAGTGCATTAGTCAATATGAATGGTAACACCATAAACTCATACTGTCAGTACCTAGTATGGAAAGAAGTATTATAAATGTCTTCATCTTTTATCTAGATCTAATGGTATCTCGACCTTAGATCTATCTTTGAAAATACGGTAGCTCCCTTCACCTGATTAAACAGATCATCAATCTGAGGTGGAGGGTATCTATTTTTGACAGTCAATTTATTGAGATGGCGATAACCCATGCACATTCGCATCGTTTCCTCTTTCTTCTTCAAAAATAGCACTAGTGCTCCCTAAGGGGATACACTTGGTCATATGTACCTGTTATCCAATAGTTCTTCTAATTGCATCTTCAATTCGGTAAATTCTCGTTTTCTCATTCGGTATGGTGTCCTTGAAATCAGTGATGGTCTAGGTATCAACTCTATAGTAAAATCAATGTCCCTTCTAGGTGGCAAACCTGATTTCCTCTAGAAATACGTCCATAAAATCTTGCACTATCAGAATATTTTCCATCATTGGAGCCTTTATTTGGAATTAGTGAAACCCACTTGAATGGCATATAGGTGGCATTCTTTCCTCATGCACTTACTCATTTGAGATGTTGTAATAGGACGTAGTTGTAGGAGTTTCTCTATGCCTTGAATCTCCTTACGATTTCCATCTTGCATTCTGTAATATATAACTTTTTCTTTACAACCTACTAACTGCCAGTGCTTATAAAACCAATCCATTCCAAGTATCACATCGTAGGATCCTAGGGGTAATATATTCAGTTCTGTAGTTAGCTGCTCTTCACTAATTTTCAGTGTACAGTTCTAAATTTTGGCACAAACGATTCTCTTTACTCCTGTGGCTAACCTTAGCAGCCATGGATTTTTGAATTTCTGACTTTGCAATTTACAATTCTCTACTAACATGGGACTTATGTAGCTCAATATTGCACCTGGGTCTACCAAAATAGAAACAGGTTAAGAGAGTAGCTTACCTTTCAACTCTATCATTATCATTTGATAATATGTGTGTCGATCTTCCAAGGCTGCGTTAATTCTAGGTATATTTATGGCTACATATCCTACTATTGAGGCTTCTTGTAAGTTGGTAACTGCCTCGCTCCTTCCTCGCTGTGGGAAATTTCTATAGTAGGGAGCCTCACCACACCCTAGCACTGTAGGGGTGGCTTCTGATTTTGTGCTTGATCTGGCTTGCTGGAAGCTTCCGTGGGTTTATCTTCTGTAGGCCATCTTATTCTTTGATGATTTCTACCAAACTATTTCTTAATAGAGATGTTGACAATACTCTTGAAATGACTGATTCTCCTTTTCTTGAAATTTTAACTTCCTTTATGTTCTTTCTTTGACTTCCAACATTTACCTAGCTCTCCTTTTTCTTTAGATTATTGATAGCACATTCTTGCCTTTCAAATTGAACCGTACATGGTTTTGGGATTCGAAAACTCAATTTTTCCTTCATATGAGCCGACAAACTGCTAAGGAACCGCTATACTTTTTCCTTTTCGTCCCTTAAATAAGGAACATAATGAAGTAAGGAAGTCAACTTGTTAACGTATTCATCCATCGTCATTTTTCCCAGTTTTAAGTCATGAAACTCTCTATATTTCTCGTCATATAAGCGCTCAGTTAAGTAGTTATCTTTGAAATATTACTGGAACAAATCCGCAGTCACGTCCTGATCATCAATACTACGGACATTCTTAACTTCCTCCCACCATAGTGTAGCCTTATCCCTCAATTGAAAGATGGCCAATATTCCTTTAAGTTTATTGTTATATTCGTAAACTTGAAAATACTTATTCATATTTATCAACCATGCTTCAACCACCTCTTCCTCTACTCCATCAAACGTGGGTGGTTTTATCATGGTTTTATCTTTCAAAACTCACCTTGCAGCTGCACTTTCTACTTCTTAACTTTTTATTGATCTGTCACATTACCTCACTCAGCCTCATTGTAGTTTTTATTTTTATTACTCTACTGCGAATGACTTCTTTCCATTCTGTTAGTGGTGTGGTCCCTTGCTTGTTGCTCATTGCCTTCCTACATGTCTCTATCAAGACTGGGTTGTTCCATTCCCTAATTCTTCTTATCTGAATGGCTTTTAAGTATCCTTTCATGTTCTTGCATCAAGAGCTCATTATCACTTCGATATCGCACCATCTCTTCCTATAGCTTCTGCACTGTATTTAACAGAATGCTAGTTTGGTGCTGTTGTTCCTCCAACAATCTACTTTTTTTCTAGTGCTGATCCATGCTCGGCCAAATCCACATCTCAGGATTCGTTTCTAGTCATGGTTGGGGTTCCCTAGTGTTCTAGGGTGGTTGTTGCGTAGACCCCGTTCTCAGAACGTCTCTCGTTATGCTTCCTTAACTGTGCATCATTTACATACAATTTACCATATTAGGTGACCCATAGGGTCTCAACGTGTGAACGCTGCTCTCATACCACTTCTAACATCCAAGGTTATACTCATTAAAAAAATATATGATTACATTTAAATGCTTTACATATCATTATAAACCATTCCACATTTATGTATGTTAACCTACTTAACATTACAACACAACTTAATAATCACTTAACATTAAAACACAAATTAATAATCCAACTGCGATGTATAACTATGTTTGCAAATTATTTTTCATTAAAACAAGCTACACTCTAAAGCCTAAGGTTACACTTCAGGCCTCCCATTTCACGAGGATCTAACTGAAAACTTATCTAGTCACTTTTAATGATCATCCTGTACTCACATTCATGTCAATCTAATTCTTAATTAAATATTCAGTCTAATTTGCACGATATATCACTAATAGGAATATTGCTATTAATTTAGTTATCGAAAAATCCACCTCCGTGCCAGCAATTATTTATGGTAAACAGCTGGATGGTCCCTTTGCCATAGATATGACCTACCCAGAATCCAATGGTGGATTTGATCTAGGGTTATGGGGTAATGAACTCTTCTCCTTAACCATTTCCTTGGCCTTTCAGGAATTTTTCCATGGTGCTCTGCAGGAGGAAACCACTACCTTCACAAAAAATCCCTCCAGGGTTCCTTCCGGTGCAAACAAGGCTCTGCCTTAGCTTTTTCCACGGTAAGTATCTTACAGTGCTGTGAGATTTTTGAAAGGACATTCACTGTGGATTTAGAGGTTTGATATAGTTGATCCCATGCAAGGTTATTATGCTTCATGTTTCTCTTTTAAAGTTAAATCCTGACCCTTATTTCGTGTCTACATCTAAGATTGGGCATGTTCTTCTCGTCCATCCTCCAGTTGGAATTCCTCTTCTCAACCATGCTACTACAGATGAAATGGCGGAATGGTGAAACAATGAAACCCTATGTCTATATTATCTATTTGCACTAAGTTTGTTTCGATTGTTCATTCCATCTCACAGCTATACTAACAATTAAATATTAATGGTAATGTTTGCAGGTTGACGCGTCTGAATCTCGGCAAGGAACCATTATAGGTGAGGTTGTGGGGTTTCAATGTTTCCTTCAAGCATTTAGGGTATGAGGAACTAAAAAAAAATTAACCCTTACCTTTCTATTCATGCAGGTAAACCTGACTGGAATGGTTTTGTGATGGATAATTTTTGGTGAAGCTCGATTTGGTGCTTCTGCTAACTACTTCCATCTTGGCTCTAATAGGTACCGATTTTCGTTTGTGACTTGGGCATGGAAAACTGAGCTCTTGGCTTGGAATGTTGGTTCACTATGGAGCTTTTTGTCTTGGACTTTTCTTTAAAATTGAAATTTTCTCATGAGATATGGCCAAGTTGTGCATGTCATAATCTTATATTAAGTCTATTGTAGTTCATTGTCGTCCTTTCCTAATTCGTGTTCAAGCATGTTTTATGGCACGAATTTTCCCACCGTTCCTCGAGTTTGATTTTATAATGTTCATAAAATTTCTGAACGCGTGGTGAGGCGTGCACAGTCTCGTTTTTATTTAAATGTACCAACTCTGGATGGAATTATAATGTTTAATTTGATGAATCTGTGGTGTTCTTATCTATACTCTATTCTTGTACGAGACTAAATTGGATAGTCGGTTCACCTCTAGTAATATATTGTATTTCTTTAAACATGTGAATGTTTGGGGTTTAAGGTACTCATAGTATTATCTCCGGACTCTTCTATTATACTTTACAGAGGTTTTCTTATGACTACACTCATAATAAAAAATTTTCCCTCCCTTGGTATTATACGCTTACCTCTTTTCAATGTTGGATTCTCTGAATGGTTTAACAGCCCTTTCCATGCATATGAATTGAAATAGAGATTTTTAGCATTCTATTCTTTCAGTTTTCAGAGTTACAATATACCGTACATATTTACTTCACACGATTGTTCCATCTGACTTCTTGTGTTTTGTCATGAAAGATTATAATTTACAGTGTGCAACAAAGAATACAATTTATTTCTTGGGTTCTATCAACAAAGAATATAATTTACAGTTTTCAACAAGGAATACAATTTACAGTTTTCTAATAGTAAATTTAGTTGTTCTTAGTTCTGGAAATACATGTAATGTTCAGCTTTTATACGTTCTTATCCTGTTTTCCAGTTATCTACAGAACAACACTTTTTGAGCTTTAAGGGTTCTATCTTTACTTTTCATTTTGTTGTTTTAATAATGTAGATGGCCAAACCATTCTGTCTGTGTTTTATCATAGTTGCTGAGAAAAACCAACACGAAGCTATCATGTCGAGGGTTCTGTGTTAACAATTCTCTATCTTAAAATCTTTAATAATAAATCAAATCTATCTGACTATCTTATTTGTTAAACAAACATATTTGGAAGCCTTTCCTTTCACAATTTAAGTGTTGTAACGGCTACATGTTATAACACATAAATTTTCAATAATGTTCTTAAACAAACTAATATTTCTAGTGACAGAAAGGAAACTTAGTTGTCTCTCAATTTTCTCACTGATGTTGTCCTCCCTACCTTGAGAGAGGCAATCACGTCCTCGTCTCTCCCCCGTGCTCGAAGTATGAGCTATTTGAGTTGACAAAAATACTGGAAGAGACTTTGGGACATTCCAGTCCAATCTTATACTCTAGACAATTATAAAAAATCAGAGTATTCCACTGGTCACCGCTAGCTCGGGAATTCTTCTCTCCAAATTTCCTTCTCCAATTACCGAACAAAACCCTTCTTCCTCACTGGAATATGCTTTTATCCTCAAAGGTTGGGATAAATGTTTGAACTAATTCTGGTCAACTAACTCTCAGTTATTGAATTAATTTTTACCATCAGTATATTATTCTTTTATGGAAATCAATTCCATAACTAATTTTATTTAATCAAAACTAGCTTCTGCTCATAATGTACTATTTCCAAATAAATACCAAATAATGTCTCAGTGTATTAGCAACATAACATAATCATGAGTTAACACTTAAGCCAGCTATTACATACAGATTATTGGATTCCATAATGATGATCATTGATCAGAGAAGGAGAAAAGAAACATTTTTATGATCTACTTAAGTGGTAAATTTAACTTCTTTATTCCAAGTTTAAGTTAAATTTCTTAACATGCAAAATTTTTTCTAGCGTTGAATACTAATTGTTATTTTCATTGGGTAAATTATATCTTTTAATGTAAAATATATATATATATATATATATATATATATATATATATATAACCAAATATACTTTTAAAGATACAAATTCAAATTTCTCATAATGTATACATAATTTTTTTTAATTACATATAATAAGTAATTGACATTAAAATATTTTATATAAAATGTACATAAATATATTTTATTAAACAATTTAAAATATTAATATATTTTCAAGTATATGTCAATATTAATTCATATTAAAATATTCTACTAACACAATATTTTTTCTTCTAATTATTTTTTGAAGCAAATTCATTTCTATTATTAGACACCAAATTAATGTATGAGACCCCCTTGATTGTGGGACAAGGGACTCACCTCCGCTCAACGATTTAACTACTAAACCATTTTACCCATATTATTTTTCTATTTACCACATACATTTTTATCATTTATTTTTATTTAAAAAAAGAAATCCTTGTATTATGTATTTATTATGTATCTAATATTAATCCTCATTATAATTATGTATTTAGTGTTAGTCCTCCTTATAATGTTAATTTTGTTTCTAAGTAACTCTTCTATCCTCCGGTATCGTTCTCGTATAACTATGTCTTTGGTATTAATCCTCCTGATTACAATATTAATTTTGGTCTAAGTAACTATATTATCCTCTAATTTAATTTTAGTATTGAAAACATTGGTAAAAAGCACTATAAATACATTATGTTTTCTAGTCACTCAATAAATTTCTAAGAAAACAAAACCCAACCTAAAAAAAAACAATTTTAATACGCTTAATATAACAATGCTACTAACTAGAGTATTCATATCTATGCATTTTCTTTTAAATACACCTCCTAGACATTATGACCATTTAAAATATGGTTCCAAACTTTGTTTTATATGTAACTCTTTTGTTACTTTCCATTTCTAATGTATTTTTATAAAAAAATTCAATTCAATTCTTATGATGCCATTATTTATTTTGAGTGGTCAAAATGTTAAACACGTCAAGATTAAAGGATTTTAAATGTGAGATATATGATAATAAAAATGAAAATACATGTGACACTATTCAATATTCACAATCCTTATGCCAATTTAATGGTTGGAATTTTGTTTTTTTATGTAGATTTTTAGCCTTTAAAGTTATTAGGATAAATGTAATTGAGAATTATTGTGTTACAATATTTATTAATAAGTATATTTGTTGTATTCTTTTTAAAATAAGATATTATTATTTTAATTTTTTTTTTTTATTATTCTTATATATTAATGAGAAAAAATTTACAGTTTTAGGAATTTAAAGTTAAGATATATTTATGATAGTTTTAATAATGAGCAACACTATGTTTTTTAGATAGTCATTATTATATATGTGTATATGGATGATATGGATATGATCCTTCAAAATTTACGTCATTATAAATTCAAATTATAATAAATTAACTAAAATTATTAGTGGTGATGATATTGAATAATGACAAAATAAAATGATTAAAGATATATAGTTTTTGAATCGTAAAAACTATGTCAAGTTAATGTGTTATGTGTAAGATGAATATGATTGTTTTAAATTTATTTAGTTCCCTCAAGTTTCTGAATATGATCATTTTCAATTGATTAAGTTCCCTGGTTTTGTTGAGAACTCAGACATAGAAAGAATAATTACATGAGGAATAATGAGAAGGAATAATAAGAATAAAAATAAATAGAATAATTGAAATAAAAATAAAGTAGTAACGTGGAATGATGATAAATTTACATTTAAATCAATGCATATAGTTAACTCAATGAATTGATGTCACTGTACATGCAAATTATACGTATACAAAATCATTTTGATGAACATGTAGATTTCAACTTGTATTCAATGTTAATTTTTTTTCTTTTGTTGTAACCCACAAGAACCAACAGTCGGCCTCACATGTAGCTAACATGCGGCCTCACACGTAACTAACATTTAACTACTAGACAACCTCGGGGGACCACGATATGTTAGGGGGTGTAATGACTCAAGTTTCTATGATTTTATTAGACATCAGAACAAGTCCAAAAGGGTACAATGGACCCCAATGGAAAACAATTGTGTAGATTTATTTTATTATTCCAAGTTAATAAAATAAAATGGAAATTAATGTGCAAAGACTAGATTATGATTAGAGATATGTGGGAATTAAATCAATGAGGATGGATAAGGTTTATAAGACTTTCCCAGTTCCCCAAAAATCCTTAGAGGAAATAAATTAAATATTCAACTTAGATTGGAGATAAAAATCTAAAAAACTACCCTAGTAAAGAGGAAATTACTGGAAAGAGGTGGAAGAAAGATAGAAAGAGGAAAAGCTAGCTTTAAAGTATTTTTGTGGAAGAAAAAAAAAGAAAGCCTAGGCACACAGAAAATCAACATCTTGATTTAACTGGACGCAATTAAGGAAAACAAGTTGAGGGGAAAGCAAGCTTAAATAATTAGATTCAAGATAGACAAAGGGTTGTCTATTAATGGAGGATTAGGTCTATGCTCGTGGGGAGCTATTGAGAAAGAGATCAAAGGTTGGGTGAAACCTAGTGTACCTTAAATGGTATGCACCAGTTAATTTCATTTTAAATTATTCTTTAGTTCTGTTATGAGTTTTCTGATGAGGTAAAGTAGTATAGATATATCTGAAAATATGAATATGAATATGAATCTATGCATTGGAATTAAGGTGAATTAGAAATAAACTTGGAAGTTTTGTACATTGAATATAATTGACTATAATAAAAATAGTATGTCTTATGTTGTTGTACATACATAACTCTGTAGAGGACCAACTCTCTGAATGTCTAAATCCAGTATAGAGCTTAGATCTGAGGTTAGGTAACTCTTAAGAAGTTGATATTTCATTAAAAAATCTATTCTAGTATTATGTTACCAAGTCGTACAGTACATCATGAAAAAATTTCTAAAGCAGAAGTAAGTATGCAGGAATGATAAATGAATGCAAAACATAGTTAAGAAAATTCATATAATGTAGTATATTTGAGTAAGATAAACTATGATCTAATAAGTGCTAGACATAAAATAAAATATGTATAAGTTCAGGATGCATTCAAAAAATTATACTATGGGTAAAATAATGACTGTAAAGAAAGCATTATATAGAGTATATTAAATATTTTCATTCAAGCCAAAGAGAACCTTGCCATTTAGGATTTAAGCAGATCATTATAACTATTCATTCCAAATAATTATACAGTTACATAAAATATGTTTATAACAAATAAATTTACAAAGAAGGACTCTGTCCTCTTTCAGAAAACTATAACATCTCTCTAAATTTTATGCAGAATTGCATATGAGAAAATACAATAGGTATTTTCACCAACCTGTATAAAAATGGTCCCATTATTATGAGAAAATAGCAAAGGGCAGAAAAAGTATACAAATCCAAATGTAGGCGATATATAATTATACCTGCAATGGACAGAATCGAAAGTTAGATTTTGATTTAGAATGGTGAAAACAATCATAAATTAAATGATTAGAAATTAAATGTAACAACATTAAATTTATTTACCTTACGGACATGCATTAAAATGTTATGTCTGTAGTTAGAAAAAAAGATGAAATTAGTGATGAAGAAGTTCGCACTGTATATGAGAATTTAAATGCCATAAATGAAAATGTTACAATAGAATCTCAGAGCATGAGAAATATATATATATATATATATATATATATATATATATATATATATATATATATTCCATAGAAAGGGATAGCTTATTCATATACATAATTATAAACTTGAATGAAGTTCTAGCTAATTGTATAGAACCCAAAAATTAAAATCACCCAAGATTTCAACCACATATGTGCGTTGAAAGCTGAGAGCCATCGCTCAAAAAACCCAAATTGAAAAGAGAAATCAATGTAGTAGTCTATGTAACTAGAAATCAAAATCCTCTATAGAGTGAGAGGGATAACGAAACTTCGAACTAGAAAACCCAATATGAGATTCTAACCTGAGACCCAACAAAATTGAAGAACTCAGTTGTGGTAGTTGACCTCAGGAAATTCGATAATGAGAATTTAATTATCCAAATGACTAAGGTAAAATAAAAATCAATCAGGATAAATATAAGGAAATTGTTTAAAAAAAAAAAAGAGGAAATGAATCACCTATAGGGTACCAGGTTCTCGAGAGATACAACATGAGGAGCATGAGGTTGATCAATTATTCACCTGTATTTCCATAAACGCTGTTAGAATATGTCAACGAAGATGAGTTCCATACCTAGAATTTACAAAATATAGACAATACTGTAATCTATATTAAAAATGGAAACGAAATTCCCTTTCTGGACTTAACGCAAATAGGAAATGTTTATGAAGAATTCCCCTCTCAAATACAGTTAAATAAATCTCAAAATCTCTGAGTATTGGAGCACCGAACAAAAAAAACACAACGGGAATTTCATGGGAAAATATCATAACGATAATCATGGAAACAAAAATGGGGCAGAGGGACAATATAAGCCAATATCGTCAATATCTCGCCACAAATTTTACTGAAACATTCATAATCCCTAAATATTCTAGAGTTATCGAAATATACTTACAAGAAAACACATTAACTGGATTGTGGACAAATAATAAAATACGAATTCAATAATTCATATGGATGCGGTAATTCTACTTACTTGAAAAACACACTAGGAATGAATGATTTCATCATTTTCATTCTGGTCATAAATATAAAGATTTCTTGAGGGAATAAACTAAATGTTATGAAACAGTGAACAAAAACAAACAAATTTCCGAATATAAAATTTGATAACGATTAAAAGAATAGGGACGCATTACCTGGATGAAATGCGGAGGTTTTCCTTGCATGAAAAAATCCATATTATCTTCAGTCTGTCAGAGTTAATATTATCGTTCGGTGGATAGGAGTACCACAGACACCCTAGAGTCGTTTCACAAAGTGAACCAAAAGAGAAATTCCATAACTGAAAACAAAATTATTTATGTAGTTTCAAACCCTAATGGAAAATTAATCCAAGTCATCCACATGTTGAGAGATATATGGGTATCCATCGGATTAACACATTGGAAAACTGAAATGATACGCCATGTGAAATCATCCTTCAAACTCAATTTTGGGAGATCCCGAGGAATTAAACCTCTGGGATTTTGTGTACTCCCATACAGAATCGTCGTTCAAACATTAAACCAATACAACTACTAATCCCTCAAACCTCCACGATGAGACCACTTCGGTCAAAGTAATTAATTGCCATAAAAGTATGAGACATGTGCAATTAGTCAACTTTTCAATGGTGTATAAAATATGGTTTTTTCATGTGTGATTCGTATCCAGTTAAACACTATAGAAATTAAGAGAAACAAGGTAAACCATATGCGATTGAAGCAGGGATGTCATATAAGGTTAGCCATGAATGTTAATGTTGGTAAAGGAATATAATGTACTATATCCATTCGGAATTGGAACGAATTTAAGAGTTGTAAAATTGATTTAGTACTAAATATTAAAGAATTGAAGAATTGTAACCTTTACAAAGGAGTCATATAATAGTGCTACAGTGGTGAGTCACAAGACATAGACATATGGGTCAAGAATGGATATAGGCGAAGTGTATGTATGTAAATAAGAGCCTTTAGAAGTATGTCAAAGCAATAGAGATAATTAATTCAAAGTGGGTTGTGAATTATACTACATGCATAGTTAATAGCTTTTAAAACTAAAGAAAATGTATGAGTAGGGTGTTGAAGGATACTTGCATAGTTTATTCTCACGAATGAGGAAATTATTATTTATAGCTAATAAGAGAGTGAGACATCTATTATGACATTAATTTCCAGTTGTCAATATGTAAGTGTCGGTTCAAAGTAATAGAGGGATAAGTTTGAAAGAGACAATTGTACAAAAATGTATCTTAACATCTGTAAGAATATGACAATTAGTAACCTGTTCATAAGAAGAAATAGTGTTGGCGCTACATTTAGAAAAGAAAAAAAGTTATGTCAAAATGGAGGTGTTACAAATGGTATCAGAGCCCATGTTAAAAAACTGGGCCATTATGTGTGCTCACACAAGAAAAAAAAATTGTTCCTATAAATTGTTATTAAATTTATTTTCCACTAATGTTTAATTTTTTGTACAGTGAAATAGTGATGAAGCATACAGTTGCAAACCATGAGTGAAGGGGATGATATGTATGTGTATTTGGGTGGTGAGGAGAATCCAGCAGATCCAAATGCTCCATTGATGGCTATGATGAATCAAATTCAAAGAGAAATTATGCAACTAAAAAACTATAATTAAAGGCTATCTTTAGCTACCAAAGAGAAAGAAAAGTTAATTAGAGAATTGACCTCCCAGAATAGTCACGAAGGTGAAGGTTCTTAAAGTAAGAGAAAGGGAACTATAAATCACTCAGAAGAGTCTGAGGAAGATGACACCTCTAGAAAACAGTCTAGGAGGAATAAGGAATTACAAGGTGAATTCCAAAAAATCAAGCCTCCCTCTTATGATGGCGAGAAGGAAGAAGATGTAGAAGCTTGGATTTTGAACGTGATAAAGTACTTTTAGGTTTATGAGTACGAAAGTAACTTGAGAGTTAGACTGGCTATATATCAATTACAAGGAAAGGCTACCTTGTGGTCAGAAGAAACCAAGAGGGTTCATGTTATAGATGAGAAAACTATCACTTGGGAAGATTTCCAAATCAAATTTAAACATAGATATTTGAATGAACACTAATATGATGTTAAAGCCAAAGATTCTCATGAGGTTAGGTTGGGACAACTTAGCATTGATGAGTTTGTAACCAAATTCACCAGCATGCTTCGCTATGTACCTTATATAAGGAAAGAGAAGGAAAAGTTACAACGCTTTTTAAACTTCCTATCTACTATATAAAATGATAAGATATAATTTGATAATCCCAAGACCATGGATGAAGTGGTGCGTAAGGCGATACTATGTTACGAACAGTTCAAAGGAAGAAATGAACAAGCAAAGAATTAGCAGAACAAAGAAAAGGGTTACTCTAGTGGGAAAAGAACAAAACCAACATACTTAAAGAACTTTGGGAGAAATCACCAAAGGAATCATTTTACCAAAATTGGAGATAATTACCCAGCCCAATCACAAACAGGGTCTAAACAAATTGATGTAAATAGTAAGAGAGAAGGAACGGTTAAGATGAGGGAACCTTTATAGCACTGGGGTTGTGGAGAACTTTATCTACTGAGAGACTTTCCACACAGAAACATTCAGACCATACAAGTGGTGAGAGAGGAAAATACTGTAAATGATGTGGCAAGGAACATCCCCAAAATCAATGCTGCCCTGGAAGATTGTCAAGCTAAACACCAATCCACTATGGTCGAAATAAAAGGTATTATTGTTGAACAACCTATTTATGTTTTGATAGATCCACGTGCATCTTTAAGGTATATAAGTCCTCAAATGGTATAAAAATGCAAGTTAAAGTTAGAGAAATTTTAGCAGTCATGGTTAGTTTAGTAGCTACCAGGACAAAAAGGAGAGTGACTCAAAAATTACCCCAGACTGCTATAAATATGAATGGGTACAAAACTGAACTGAATTTGAATATTCTACCTTTAGGGTCCTATGGTGTGTTGGTAGGAATGGAATGGTTAGAAAAACAGAAAGCTACATTGAATTTTTTAGAGAAAACAATACACTTCATAAATCGTGAGGGAAAACCTATGATAGTGAAAGGAAAACCCAAACCCATATTTGTGAGACAAATTTTAGCACTTTAATTGAAAATAACTGCAATAAATGATTGCCAAGTGTATTATGTGCATGTGGAATAATTGGGACAACAACCTAAAGATGATCTTTTATAAAAATTTCCAGTCATACGAGAGTTCAAGGATGTGTTTCCAAATTAAATTCCTCATCTTCCCCCTAAAAGAGAAATTGATTTCTCAATTGACTTAGTGCCAGGAGAAATATGATTCTCTAGAGCCCCATACATAATGAGTACCCCAAAATTGATGGAGTTGAAGATGAAACTACAAGATTTGCTAGATAGAGGTTAGATAGGACCAAGTGTACCCCCATGGGGAGCACCGGTACTGTTTTTCACAAAGAAAGATGGTACATTCAGAATTTGCGTAGATTATCGCCAATTGAATAAACTGAAAATCAAGAATATATATCCTCTACCTAGGATAGATGATCTCCCTGACCAAGTTAGAGGAGCCACAGTATTTTCAAAAATTGATCTAAGGACAGGCTACCATCAACTAAGAATTAAAGATGAATACATAAGTAAAACTGCATTCAAAACAAGATATAGACACTGTGAATTTGTGTTCCTACCTTTTGGGTCGACGAATGCACTTGGTACTTTTATGTGTTTGATGAACAACATCTTAAATAAGTATTTGGAAAAATTTGTAGTAGTATTTATTGATGACATTCTAATTTATTCTAATAATGAAGTTGAACATAAAGAACATCTCAGAATTGTTTTACAAACACTCAGAGAAAATAATTTGTATTCTATGTTTAGCAAATGTGATTTTTTCAATGATAATATTCAATACTTGGGTCATATAATTTCAGAGAATGGATTAGCAGTAGACCCAAAAAGATACAAGTGATAAGGGATTGGCCTGTACCTACTGATGTTTCTTCTTTAAGATCCTTCATGGGAATTGCAGGATACTATAGGAGGTTTGTAAAGAGATTTTCAACCCTAGCCTACCCTATTACATCTATACAGAGAAAAGGAGTTAAGTTTGAGTGGACAGAAAAATGTCAAAATAGCTTTGATTAGTTAAAACTTAAACTTACCACTACACTTATTTTAAATATTCCTGATCCAAATCAGAAAATTTTGGTATGCACATATGCTTGTGGATAAGGATTAGGAGGAGTATTACTACATTAAAAATCAGTCATAGCATATGAGTCAAGGAAGCTCAAGAAACATGAGCATTATTATAGTGTTTATGATTTAGAGCTAGCTACTGTAATACATGCTTTGAAGATGTGGAGACATTGCCTTTTAGGGAAAAAGATTATATTGATGATAAATCACATCATTCTAAAGTATTTCTTCACACAACATAATTTGAATGCTATACAAGCTAGATTTTTGTCCTTCCATAGTGACTTTCACATGGATATCAAACATATTAAGGGTAAGGAAAACAAGATTGCAGATGCATTAAGCATAAATTGTTAGCAAAGTGTTAATAATGTTTGAAGTAGTGAAAATTTTGAGATTGAAGGATTGATACAATAAGTGATGAAACAAGACCAAAACTATGAAAAACTTCGGGAACAAATTCTGAGAAAAGATATGAAAGGGTATACACAAAACCATAGGGGATTGATTTTTTATAAATACATATTACATATTCCCAATGTGGACACCTTAAAAATAGAAATTCTGGATGAATATCATAAAACACCCTATGTAGGGCATCCCGGATACCAAAAATTAATTTCAGCTTTAAGAAATAACCTTTTCTGACCTAGTATGAAAAAGGATGCGGAAAATTATTTAGCTAGATGTTTGAAATGTCAACAAGTGAAGGTGGAACATCAGCATCCTGCCGGATTGCTGAATCCTTTACCTATCCTAGAATGGAAGTGGGAAATTGTTTCGATCGATTTTATTACTAGTTTACCAAGATTTGAATACCAACGTGTCTCTATCATGGTAGTAATTGATACTTTGACTAACGCTGCACATTTTATACCAGTAAAATCTACCTGTGGCACAACTCAAGTAGCTAATGTATTTATAAAGGAGATTGTAAAATTGCATGGTATTCTTAAGATGATCATATCAGACAGATATGCAAAGTTTACATCAGCTTCTTGGAGGATCCTATTTGGGGGAATGGGTACCAAATTTAACTTTAGTACTGAAAGAACAAACCATATTTTAGACGACATGTTTAGAATTTATGTTATGGACAAACCATCAAAGTGGGAAGACTTTCTACATTTAGCATAGTTTGCCTACAATAATAGCTACCAATCCTCAATCAAGATGAGTCCTTTTGAAAAATTGTATGGCATAAAGTGCCATACACCTCTAAGTTGGAGTCAACTAGAGGATAAGTTAATACTTAACACATTGGAAAACTGAAATGATACGCCATATGAAATCATACTTCAAATTCAATGCCGGGAGATCCCAAGGAATTAAACCTTTGGGATTTAGCATACTCCCATACGGAATCATCATTCAAACATTAAACCAATACAACTATTAAGTCCTCAAAGCTCCACGACGAAACCACGTCGGTCAAACTAAATAATGGACATAAAAATCTGAAACATGTGCAAATAAATCAACACTTCAATGGTGTATAAAATATGGTTTTTTCATGTGTTATTCGTAGCCAGTTAAACCCTATAGCAATTGAGAGAAATCAGATAATAGCGAGTCTATAGGTGACACAAATTAAATATATATAAACCCTCAACGTGTAAACCATATATGATTGAAGGTGGGATATCGTAGAAGGTTACCCACAAATGTTAATGTTGGTAAAGGAATATAATGTACTATATCTGTTTGGAATTGGAACGAATTTAAGAGTTGTAATATCGGTTCAGTACTAAGTATTAAACAACCGAGGAATTGTAACCTTTAAAAAGGAGTCATATAAGAGTGCTATGGTGGTGAGTCACAACACATAGACATATGACTCAAGAAATGTATATAGGCCAAGAGTACGTATGTAAATAAGAGTCTTTAAAAGTATGGTGAAGGAATAGAGATAATTAATTCAAAGTGGGTTGTGAATTATACTACATGCATAGTTAATATCTTTTAAAACTAAAGAAAATGTATGAGTAGGGTGTTGAAGGATACTTGCATATTTTATTCTCACTAATGAAGAAAATTATTATTTATAGCTAAGAAGAGAGTGAGCTATTTATTACGACATTAATTGCCCATTGTCAATATGTAAGTGTCGGTTCAAACTAATAGAGGGACAAGTTTGAAAGAATAAACTGTACAAAAATGTATCTTAACATGTGTAAGAATACGACAATTAATAACCTATTCATAAGAACAAATATTGTTGGCACTACGTTTAGATAAATTTTTTTTTTGTCAAAATGGAGGTGTTACAGGGAGATTTGAACTTGGGTCTTTTGAGTTACAACAGTTTCACATTTCTCGTATTAACCAATTCAGCTACCCCAATGACTATTCAATGTTAATTGTTACGAATGCATATTTCTATTTTATTTCAATATTTAACACATTGATTTGATTATACATGTAAATTTCTAAATGCATTGATTTAGAAATAATGCGAAATGTCCAATGAAATCATAGAATTTCAGTTTTTATTTCCATTGGATTTTTTGTTAAATTACAATGTGTTGATTTTTATTACCATGAATTCATGTAAAATGATGCAAATTTTCCATGAAATTCAATGTACGAACACTGAAATCAATTTTTCATAGAATCAAAAATATTTTCTAACTTTCTTTCTTGCAAAGAAGAAATATTTTGTAGCTTGCACATCTACATATAGTATTTTTTTATTATCAAAAAGACATAAGAGATATTTTTAAATTCTTATATATTGATTGATATTCATGAGATTTGGTAGGATTTTGATTTCAAATGCCATTTTTTCCTTTTCAATGTCTATTACATTATTGATAAGTTATGTAACCTAGTGAATCAAGTTAGTTGATTATGTTCATAAGAAAAAGGCCTTCTTCTTATTCTAATTCCTCTTCTTTCAATTAAGATTCCATTTCATGAATTGCAGAAGTACATGAAATTTATTTTTCTTTATATTATGCTATTAATAATGCACATGCCAATTTCTATTTTTATTTCTATACTAATTTCCATGTCTACAGTTAATCTTCTTCTTATGTTTTGATCCAATCTATTATTTTGTTGTTTATATATATATCTAGTTTACTCCAATGATTGCATCAATATGTCAAAATCCTCATTGACCAAAGGCTTACTATTAATATCAAATATGAAAGTTCTTAGAAATTATCCAAACCAGAATGACAACAAATATTTCGTCGCTAGGAATTCGGTGAAATTTGTTTCATCAAAAACTAACTCCAGATGAGGAAATTATGACATGTTGTTCGTTTTCCTAAACAAATAAAAAAAATTGCAGAACAGTGATAGGTTGATGACATGGCAGCCTAGTCATCTTACCAGGTATATTGAGTGAATATTCTCTAGTTTCTCCCAATGACATTGTGACAAGTGTCACAACAGGATTCACCAGTGAACTTTGGAGGTGATTTTTTTTTGGAATGGTCCAACCAGAGCTGGGCATGTGGTGCAGCCACGGGCAGCCATGTGCCCCCCTGGTGGACCCCTCTAATGTTTGGATTGAATTGCAGGTTGAAGTTTCATGTTATATCAAATTAGAATTATATTTTTATAAACCAAGGTTTGAAACCATGGACTGGCGCATATATGAATTCGGGAAAATATATATTTTTAAATCCAAAATGTTAACCTTTCGTATGGCAATGTCAATTGGAGAATAATTATGTGTGGGGGTTGGGGTCAAACCCACGACCTCCCCCGAACCATTCGGTCCCCTTACCACCATGCTATTGCATTGGGACTTAACATACTATTGTCCCATCGTATATTTATAATTGATGGGATTCGATGGCTGTGTAACAACTCTCACTAACCAATTTTTTTTCTTTTTCTTTTAATACTATTCCTGGTCATGATTATTTTCCTATTTCGATATACTAGTCATTTACTACCTTAGTAATGACAATTCAACACCAAGGTCTGCTTTTGTTTTCCTCATCACAAAGCTCTGTCTTAGTTTATAATTTTCCTCTATTATGAATTATTTCCTAGGTCTATTTATACAACACAATCATTAAAATTAGTTCATGAGAACCATACTTATTTTACCTTTAGGTTATTATACATGTCTCCCACATGTATTATATCCTATTTTTAACTCTATTTTACCATTATCCTTATTCAATATTTAATAACATACCATTTTAATAATTTTAAAACATACTTATGTACTATTATATTCAAAGTTGAAATTTATTAACTCTAATATTCCATACACCTAGGAATCTAATCCTAGATAATATTACCAGTCTTTCCTTACCATTCCAACTCTCTTTTACCTCTTACCATGTGGGATCTATTAAACATATACTTCTAACTTTCATACTTCCAATACATAATTCATAACATTCATAGCCCGAATGTATAATTCATAACCCACTATGTACTCATAACCATTGTGAATTGTTATTTCCCTTCTCCTCGAATAGCATTAATTTGATACACATTAAGGTTTGAATTGACTCGAATTTCATGGTCGTGAACTTTAATTCCAATCTGACTTCATTCTTAATGTAATTCTGAAATTCGATGCACATTAAGATGGTAATACTTTTTAGTTATAATTTAATTGTAACAAATTTAATTTGGCTCACATATCATTCCACCCAAGGGTCGTAATGGTCAATTCATATTAACTCATTAATGGATTGCCTTACCTAGTCTCTATCCAACATTTAACTTTTGTACCCTTCGTCACATGACTCCATGTCATCGGAGTTATTACCTAGACGCTTGTACGGTCGATCTTCATTGGGGTTTATATGTTTTAGATTTGTTCTTCAAGCCCTAAGGGTTAATACTACTTTGCATTTCGCATTTCACTCCTTCATTATTTGAGCCTTTAGCCGAATTCCTCCCTTGTCAAACCGTGCAGAGTGCTCATGCCATTTTCATGCATTTTTGTGATAATTATGAATGAAACCTATCACCATACTCACTATTTATTTTATACCGAAAGGTGTGTCTTCATTTTCGTAAGTTCATATTTAATTTCCAGAATTTCCTTAATCTCTGCAAGAGCTGTGAATCGTGGAAGGGAAGATTTTATAATATTATACAGGTAATTATTCACCATAAAAAATGATTTCCATTTCTAATGTTGAAATTTATTTCTCTAGGAAATATTCATGGCATTGTTTTGAATGGATTTTGGTTAATTGAATATTTTGTTCAGGACTCTATCTCAAAGAGAAACCCTACATTGGTTCCTCTTCCTCATGCACAAACAATGACTTGGTTGGAAATTGAGGTAACAATATACCACATTTTTATTCTCCTCATTTTTCTTTGCAAATGTACTAAAATTCAGCGATTCCATTCAATCAATGAAGGCTGTAATTCAATGGTATTTATGATTTGCATAGAGTTATGGGTTTTTATTTATATTTTGTATGTTTCCCCAAAATTTTCTCCTACCTCCATTTACTCTTTCGAATCCCTGTTATGGGTAATTTATATCATTTACTATCACCACTAATAACACGATAATATGTTTACCAAATCCTCTGTATTATATTTCACACAGCCAAAAATTTCTAGGAATTTATATTCTCAATGAGTATTATATTTGGGGTTCAGTTTATAAATTCAACTCGTAGTTCTGAATAACGTTTATTAATTACCAATTAATGATTTTTCTCTTCATATAGTAACATGACTAATTTATTTCCAGTTCACCATATACCTTTTGATAATTTATATATATTTTTCTACTTGCTCTTTCAATTGCTGAGAGTTGATATATATATATATATATATCATTCAACAAACTATAAAAGACCTTTATGCGTTAGATATCAATATAGTTGTAGGGAAAAATCTGTTAATTTTTCTCTATGTCCCAAAATTGGGAATTCCAGTTTTATCAATTATATATCTTGTCTATTTTCTGTGTAAGAGAAATTTAGGATATGTTTGACGTAATATTTTTCTCTTCGTCGTTTTGTAAATTTTACAGATTTCACTTGTTTACAATGTATGGATTATAAACTTCTCTTTCCTATCTGAAAACGATACTGTATCATTCTAAGGTAGAGGTATTTATATTTCTCAATTATATAATTATAACGACACAGTGAACTTGTTTTCACACAGATAACTAGTTTCCTTTGTTATAATAATGTTTGGAATTTACCAGATTTAAATTTAATATAATTAAGGTCATAATATGGTAGTTTATACAGTTTCAATTTGTTCTATCTCCCTCCTGGAATTTGTATAATATTGGTTAACCATGCTCATCTAACCAGACTTTGATTTTCCTTTCTTTAAATTCCAGAATTCTATAATTTTCCACATTGGACTAGATTCCTTTTTGAATTTAGTTTGGTAGGTTACTTAATTTACATAATACTGAAATTAAATAATTTTCATCTTTCTTATTTAATAAATTGTTTATACCACTAATCTAGTGGAATTTATCATAACAATTCACTGCAGATTACCATTCAAATTGAAAAATATACGCGCCTTTGTCAGTTTATTCAAACCAAGGTTTGACATTCCTCTTCTAATTTTAATTATAATTATAATTCTTATCCAAATATTTTCATTACATATTTTTAAAGTAATAATTTAATTTGGTTTTTGTTCACAGATGAATGTACTACAGCCGCGATTTGTTCGTCAATGACACAACCTATAATTCCCCTGTTCCAAGTTTGTTCTACATTCAAGTACAATGTCTTATAGATTTTGTTTATTCTATTGATGTTTCTAGCATTACTTACAGTTCATTTTACTGTAGGTGTAAGGAGTAATTCTTCGAGATTAAAGAGATAATTATAGGTATTCCCCCTCCATGTACATACTCTTTAAGTTACTATACAATTTTCTTAATTATAGTTCTAACTTTCACTACCTGGTTTGTTTTAGGTTTAACTAGTTATCATATACATGCATTCTCTTTCTTGTGATCATAACTCAGAGAGTCTGACAGTCACTATCATACTATTTCAAGTCGGTCATCAGAACAATGGATACCTTTCCTCCATTTGTTCTACTATGCATAATTTATTATCATAAATTGTACATTTAATTTGGATGATGACACTAATGTAATTGTAATATTACATTGTATAATTAATTTATAAATAAATTTTGTACTATTCCATCCTCAATTCCATTGGAGGATTTTGAACGGACTGATATGTGTAGAAAATTTAGATAATACAGATCTTAAATCTTTTTATCTATTTTATGCTTTTACATATATGGATGAGTTTTGTATGAGTTGAAGTGTATGATAATTTCCATTGTACAACATGTATAATTTTGTTTAACTTTCAATCTGAATTTGTATCTACATAGAATAATTCAGATATGTATCTAATTTCATGTTATCTGTATAAAACTAATTCTGTTAAGAATTTTACTGAAATCTTATGCCTAGAGAAAATTCTAGTATGCATATCACTATATCAATAGTGTAATTTGTACATATAAATTAAATATTCTGTTTAATTCCATATTTTTAACTTGGACTTAAACAAAATATTTATACCTTGAGGAAAGGTTTAAAGATTCTGTTTGTTTTTCCACTACTTCAATTAAGTCTATATAATAGTATCGTTGACTTAATTATATTCCTTTATAGTTAAGAAACTGTGAAATACATATGACAATTAAATTTCTGAAACCAGACACTGTACAATACACATAGAATCTATAATTTAATTTACATAAATTCCATCCATAATATATCAACCACTAAATTTTTTGCATTCCAAATCATCTAGTATCATTTATAACAGTAGGATAAAACATAAAATTTCCAAAGGATGTACATACTATTGTATAAAGACTGTTTTCCTTCCAAACTTGAGCTTATTCCACAACTGTCCCCCAAGCATAGACCAATTCTTCCTTATTGTAGAAAACCTCTTTGTCTTGCTAGGAATAGCTTATTTAAGCTTGCTTTCCCTCAACTTGTTTCCATAATTGTGTCCAACTATTTTGGGACGTTATTTCCCTTAGCCTAGGCTTTACTTTTGTTTTTTTCCACAAAATCTTTTTTTAAAACTAGATTTTCCTCTTTCTAGTTTTATTCTTACCCCTTCTCAGTACCTTTCCACTTTATTAAGGATTTTATTAGATCTTCTTCTCTGATCTAATAATTTTATTTTTATTTTATTTTTTTCCAAGGATTTCTAGAGAATTTTGGGAAAGTCTTAGGATTCTAGTCCATCCCCATGGATTTGAATTCATCATCTTAAATTTAATCTATTCTTATGAAATAATAAATGTTCACATTAATTTATTAGTTTCCAAAATAATATGTCGATACATAGTTATTCCTTAGGTCCACAGGACCTTTAGGTTTATTCACTGTTTATAAAAGCTGAAAAATAGGGATACTACATAGTCCTCCTCAAAAATAGAAACATCGTCCTCGGTGCTAAAGATATTTCTATTTATTCCTTAAACAGTGATGTATATTTTTATTTAATCACATATTCTCGCTCCCAAGTATCTTCCTTACGTGAAAAGTGCTTCCATTGCACTGTCACCAAAGCTACTATTATATTCTGGAGCATGATTTCTTCCTCCTCCAATATACGAAGTGGCTCTGGAAGAAGGTCCCCTTATGTTTCCACCCGTATCACAGTCCAATCAATCACATGAGTAGGGTCATGTACATATTTCTTTGATAATGAAACATCAAAAAAATTATGCACTTTAATGTGACTACAGCCAATTTGTAAGCTATTGGCCCCACTCTTTCCAAAACCTCAAATGGTCCACAATATCATGGTTCTAAATTAGCAAAACTACCATCATCCAATGTACTTTTATGAGGCCTAATCCTTAGATAAAAATGATCTCCAACTTTGAATTCCCTATCAATTCTTTTCTTGTCTATATAACTCTTCTATCGATCTTGAGCTTCTTTAATATTCTGTTGAATTATTTTCACATTCTGCTTCATTTCATGTAGTGTTTCTAGTCCAAGCACTAATTTTTTCTCTGGTTGAATCTAGCTGAGTGAAGTGTGGAATTTTCTGCCATACATAGCTTCAAAAGGAATCATCTTAATTGAAGACTGATACCTATTATTATAAGCGAACTCTACCAAATGCAGAAAATCTTCCCACATAATGGATCTATCTATCACGTACATGCGTAGCATGTCTTCGAATATCTAATTTTTCCTCTCAGTCTATCCATCTGTTTGAGGATGGTAATATGTGTTGAAGTTCATCTTTCTACCCATTCCTCCAAAAAGGGTTTTCCAAAAGGCTGATGTGAAATTTGCATCTCTATCATAGATAATAATTTTTGGAATTCCATGGAGTTTAAAAATTTATTTCATGAATATATTTGTCACTTTTTTTGTGCCAAAAGTACATTGTACCAGCGGAAAGTTTGTGACTTTAGTGAGAATGTCCATTACCACCATAATTAAGTCATCTTGATACTTAGTATGTGGTAGTCTAGTAACAAAGTCTATTGATACCACTTCCAATTTCCATTCTGAAATGGGGAGAGGATTCAGTGGCTCTGTAGGATGTTGATGTTCTAATTTTACTTGTTGACACTCCAAGCACCTTCCAAGTAATCAACTACCTCCTTCTTCATGTATGGCCAAAAAATGTTTTTCCTCAATGATGTTATCATCTTTTCATAACCAAGACTACCTGCATAAGGTCTGTTATGGTATTCATATAAAAGTTCCTATTTTAAAGATGTTACATTAGGAATATACAATCTTTGTTTGTAGTTGATCAATTCTTGTTGATTTATAATATATCTTGCAATTTAAGCTTGCTGTAATTTTTCCGACAATTTTACATACTGTGGATCTTGCAACAATAGTCCTTCAATTTTTTCTTCCACATCAAAAATTATAGTACTCCCTGTATATGTCAAAATTTGATGAGGATGTCTACTCAAAGCATCAACAATTCAGTTTTCTTTTCCTTTTATGTGTTTCATCTCCATATCAAACTCACTAAGGAAATCTAACCACCTTGCTCGTCTGACATTTAAATCTAATTGGGTAAAGAAATATTTTAAGCTTATGTGATATGTCATTAATACGAATTCCTTTCCCAATAGATAATGGCTACACATTTTTAGTGCATGTATAAAAAAATCCAATTCAAAGTCATATACTGAATAATTTTTTTCATGTTTTTTCAATTTTCGTGATTCATAAGCTGTTACTGCATTTTCTTGCAGCAATATGCCTCCCAACCCTTCAATACAAGAGTCTTTACACACTACAAACTCCTTATTTGGATCAAAAATTTTCAGTATAGGTGCATTAGATAATTTTCGTTTTAGTTTTTCAAAACTACTTTGGCACTTAGTTTTCCACTCAAGCTTCACTCCTTTTTTCTGCAATGATGTGCTGGGGTAGGATAATGTACAAAATGCTTCCATAAATCTACAGTAGTATCCAAATATACCCATGAATGATCATATCGCTGGTGCATTGGTGGGTACAGGCCAATTCAATATTGTTTGTAACTTTTTCGGATCTACTGCTAATCCATCCTTAGAAATGACATGTCCTAGATAGTGAATCTTATTTTTATAAAATTCATATTTCCTAAGTTTTGCATAGAGTTGATGTTCTCTAAGTGTTTTAAGAACTATTATAAGATGTTATTGGTGTTCTTCTTCATTTTTGGAGCATACCAAAATATCATCTATGAACACTAATAAAAACTTGTCCAGATATTTATGTAGAACATTGTTCATTAAGCACATGAATATAGCAGGGGAATTTTTGAATCCAAAGGGTAAGACCACAAACTCATAATGTCCATATCTAGTTCAAAAGGTTTTTTATGGTGGATTCTCTTACTTGATCGAATAGATCATCTATTCTTGGAAGAGGATATCGGTTCTTGATGGTTAACTTGTTTAACCATCTATAGTCTATACACATCGGGAAGGTACCATATTTATTTTTGACAAAGAACGCTAGTTCTCCACATGGAGAGACACTTGGTTTAATGTACCCTTTGTCTAGTAACTCTTGTAATTTAAGTTTCAACTCAATTAGTTCAGGAGTACTCATTCCATATGGTTCCCGGGAAACTACAGTGGCTGATGGTACTAGCTCAATAGAAAAATCAATGTCTCTTTTAAGGGGTAGATGAGGGATTTCTTTTGGGAATATATCCCAGAATTCCTTGATTACAAGTAAGTCTTTTACAGCCTCCTTTTTTGTTGGTTGTCCCACATCTTCAATTTGGATAGCATATAGTTGACAACCTTTTCCTACTGTCCGTTTTAATTGCAATGCAGGAATCTGTCTGATAGACACTGGTTTTGGTTTTCCTTTAACTACTACAAATTTTCCTACAGTATCCATGCGATTCACTATTTTTTCTAAGCAATTAGCTATTGCTTTATGTTGTTCCAACCAATCCATTCGTGCTAATAGATCATAATATCCTAGAGTGATGACGTTTAATGGAGTTTGGTTATATATCCATTTCAATTTGCAGTGGTTTTGGGGATTTTAAAAGTAACTTTCCTCTTTGTTCTTGTAGCTAGCTCCACCAACCAAAAGTGCTGAATTTTTTTCGATTTTAGTTACATTTTGTCACTATCTAGGGGCTGATATAACTTAAAGTTTCTCCTGGATCAATTAAAATAGATACACTTTGATTAATGATCATACCTTCAATTTCAATCATTGTTGATTGATGTTCAGCCCACATGTCTTCTAATGAAACAATGATCCGAGCAATATTTCGGGCAATATCATTTACTGTAGTTTCTTCTAGTATTGCTTGAATATTCTAGATTGTATGAGTGTTATGTGGGCAGACCCACAACATATGAGGTTCTCTCCAACCCCCACATTTTAATGGTTCTTTAAATTTTACAGCTCATTCTCTTTTGTTGTTTCTTTCCATTGGCTTGGAGCTAGTATGGGAATGTGTTTTCTGATTTTCCCAACTCTTATTAAAAAAAATTCGCGGATGGTTTTTCCCAAAATAATTTAGATAGGTTGGTTTTGATCTTTTTGTGATTGTTTCCACCTTCCATTTTTCTTTATTCTACCACTTTTCAGCTAATCATTTCTGCCTTTAAATTGTTGGTAGCACAATCATGCTTTATGAACAGCTTCATCCATCATTTTAGGATTATCAAATTCATTCTCTGTAAATGGTAGTTAGGAAGTTCATAAATTGTTGTAATTTTTTCTTTTCTTTCCTGATGTAAGGTACACAACGAAGTAAATTTGAAAATTTAGTCACACATTCATCTATAGTGAGCTATCCTAGCCTTAGCTCATGAAATTCCTTCACTCTGTCATCATAATACCTCTCACTAAGGCATCTATTTTTGAATTTCTCCTGAAATTATTCCCATGAAACAATTTTTTGATCAAGAAGTGTATAATTTTTGTCTCTTCCCACCAAAGAGTGGCTTTACTTTACATATGGTAAACTGTCAATCTTGATTTCAGATTACTTCCATATTCATATACCTGGAAGTATTTTACCATGTTTAGGAGCCAAACTTCTGCATCCTCTTCCTTCTCCCCATAAATGGTTGGAGGCTTAATTTTTTTGAATTCCCCTTGCAAATACTTTTTATTTTTTTTATTTTGATCTAGATTCTTCCCCACTCTTAGACCCCTCTAAGTTGGGTTCAATTTATTTTCTCTTTCTTTCTTGGTCTTCACTATGATGGCTATACCTGGAGGTTAATTCTCTTATAAACCACTCTTGCTCATTACTGGCCTACTACAATCGTTTGTTGCTAGTCCTTAGCTGAACCATTTCACGTTGCATATTCCTTATCATTTCCATCATTTGAGCATTTGGATCTGTTGGGGCTCCTCAACCCCCCAGTTCTACATACAACTCTTCTCCGTAATTTATGATAGCAACTGTAACTGTTTTTGCACTTCAATTACTCTACATAGAATTAAATTAGTTTTCATATATATATAAATTTAAATAAAATTTTACAACAAAAAAAATTTCCCTGTGTTGGGACCCATAAGCCCAAAGTTTTCAACATGGGCTCTCATACCATTTGTAACAACTCTCACTAACCAGTTTTTTTTTCTTTTAATACTATTTTGGTCATGATTATTGTCCTATTACGATATACTAGCCATTTACTACCTTAGTAATGACAATTCACACCAAGGTCTGGCTTTGTTTTTCTCATCAAAAAGCTTTCTCTTGGTTTATAATTTTCCTCTATTATGAATTATTTCCTAGGTCTATTTACACAACACAATAATTAAAATTAGTTCATAAGAACCATACTTATTTTACCTTTAGGTTATTATACATGTCTCCCACATGTATTATATCCTATTTTTAACTCTATTTTACCATTATCCTTCTTCATTATTCAATAAAATACCCTTCTAATAATTTTAAAACATACTTACCTAACATTATATTCAAAGTTGAAATTTATTAATTCTAATTTTCTCTACCCCTAGGAATAGAATCCTAGTTAATATTACCATTCTTTCCTTATAATTCCAACTCTCTTTCACCTCTTATCCTATGGATTCTATTAAACATATACTTATAACTTTCATACATCCAATATATAATTCATAACATTCATAGCCTGAATATATAATTCATAACCCACTATCCACTCATAACCATTTTTAAATGTGATTTCTGTTGTCCTCGAATAACATTAATTTGATACACATTAAGGTTTGAATTGACTCAAATTTCATGTTGGTGAACTTTAATTCCAATTCAAATTCATTCTCGACATAATTCTAGAATTAGATGCACGGTAAGGTTGTAATACTTTTTAATGAAAATTTAATTGTAGAGAATTTAATTCGACTCACATATCATTCCACCCAAGGGTTGTAATGGTCAATTCATATTAACTCATTAATGGATTGCTTTACCGAGTCTCTATCCAGCATTTAACTTGTGTACCCTCTGTCACATGGCTCCATGTGATCGGAGTTATTACCCAGACAATCGTATGCAGGATATTCATTGGGGTTTAGATGGCTTAGATTTGTCATTCAAACCCTAAGGGTTGATTCTACTCTGCATTTCGCATTTCAGTCTTTCAGCATTTGGACCTCTGGCCGAATTTCACTCCTATCACCTCGTCCATGGAGCTCATGCCCTTTTCATGCATTTTCATGATAATTATGAATCAAACCTATGACCATACTCACTATTTATTTTATACCGAAAGGTGTGTCTTCATTTTAGTAAGTTCAGATTACATTTCCAGCATTTCCTTAATCTCTGCAAGAGTTATGAACCATGGAAGGGAAGACTTTATAAGACTATACAGGTAATGCTTCACCAAAAAATTCGATTTCCATTTCTAATGTTGAAATTTATTTCACTAGGAAATAATCACGCCATTGTTTTGAATGGATTTTGGTTAGTTGAATTTTTTGTGCAGATCTCTATCCCCAAGAGAAACTGTACGCCAATTCCCCTTCCTCACACACAGACAACAGCCTCGTTGCAAAATTGAGGTAAGAGTATACCACAGTTTTATTCTCTACTAAAATTCAACGATTCCATTCAATCAATGAAGGTTGTAATTCAATGGTATTTATGATTTGCATAGAGTTCTAAGTTTCTATTTTCATTTTGTATGTTTCCCCAAAATTTTGTCCTAACTCCCTTTACTCTTTCCAATCCTTTTTATGGGTAATCTATATGATTTACTGTCAGCATTAATAACATGATAATGCATTGACCAAATCCTTTGTATTATATTTCACATAACCCATAATTTCTAGGGATTTATATTCTCTGTGAGAATTATATTTGGGGTTCATTTTATAAATTCAACTCATAGTTCTGAATAACGTTTATCTGTTATCAATTAATGATTTTTTTCTTCATATATTAGGAGTGACTAATTTATTTCTAGTTTACCATATATGTTTGATAATTTCTATATACGGTTCTTCTTTCTCCTTCAATTGTCGAGAGATGATATACATATATCAAATTTGTAATAACATTCAAAAAACTATAAATTGACTTTATGCATTAGTTATAATTATAGTTATAGGCCAGAATTTGTTAATTTGTCTCTACGTCCCCAAATTGGGAATTCTGATTTTATCAATTATATATCCCTCCTATTCTGTGTACAAGAGAAATTTAGGATATCTTTGAAATAATATTTTTCTCATCGTCATTTTGTAAATTTTACAGATTTCACTTCCTTACAACCCATGGATTATAAAATTCTCTTTCCTCTTTGAAAACGATATTTTATCATTCTCAGATAGAGGTATTTATATTTCTCAACTGTATAATTATAACGACACATTGAACTTGTTTTCACACAGAGAACTCGTTTCCTCTGTTATAAGAATGTTTGGAATTTCCCATATTTCAATTTATTATAATTATGGTCATAATATGGTAGTTTATACAGTTGCAATTTATTCTATCTCTCTCCTGGAATTTGTATGATATTGGTTAACCCTGCTTAGCTAGCAAAATTCGGATCTTGCCTTCTTTAAATTCTAGAATTGTATACATTTCCGCATTGGACTAAATTCCTTTTTGAATTTAGTTTGCTAGGTTACTTAATTTCCAGAATATTGAAATTAAATACATTTCATCCTTCTCATTTAATACATTTTTTATACCACTATTGTTGGCTTGAGGGGTCCTGACCCAGGTTTGGAATTGAGATTAACCAACAAAATCCTCTTACTACTGCCCCTTTCGGTAGTGACCTATTTGCGCAAGTCAAAGTATCACCTGAAGTAGTATGGGGGGGGGGGGTTGGGGGTGTTGGAACGAGGTTTCCGCAGCTTGAGAGAGATTTGGAATGATGTTGTTACCCTGAGATCCAACCAACCATAAACAAGCCTTTGCAACAATAGCCCTAACTAGTAAACCCTTTTTAGATATTTCAATATGCAGAATATCTTGTACAAGTTAACACAGCAACCATAATTCAAGTAATAACCCTTAACACATCATAATAGAGCTTGATACCATCATATATATCCAATAATCAGTCATATAAACCCAATCACAGCTACGCAAAATGATCTAATTGCAGATAGTACAGAAAATTGGAAACAAGATGTTGAATCATTCATAACATAATCAAAAGATGCATATAGAACTCATTTATCCGCAACAATACTCCTTTATTACTTAACCAATTCAAATCCCTTACACAAAACACTTCAACAGCCTATGCACATAGCCAGTGGGGTCCACACACCGCAAGACTAAGGTCTCCGTGCACACAGCCAGCAGGATCCTTCTACCCAGAAAATCCACATAAAATTGTCACAAAATATCCAACTCTATCATCCACGTTCAGACTTATTCCAAAAACTGACTTCTTAGACTCAATCTATTCATTTATTTATACTATTTAACCTACGTTATTCTACGGTCTGCAAACCATGGTTTGCGTCCCCTTGATCTACCCTTTGACCCATTACAATTCGTGAGGGGCTTTGACTAGCCCCAAAACCCTTACGCAAGACTAAAATATTACAAAATATATCAAAATTATCGGACTTAGGGGACCCCTCTCCAACAGGCCCCCAACACAATCTTATGACTCGTCCCAAGTCACACTTGTAGTGGATTCTTCATTTTGAGCTCGAGCATGTCGATGGAAGCAGCAAATGGTGGAAAAACATGTAACTTTGATACACCCAACACAACGCATGGTCTCTACTAAGCTTTTACGATGTCGGTCCTTCGGTGACCAAAGTGACATTGCATGCGTCTCTTCGGGCTCACCGTGCTTGGCATCAAGGTATTGACAGAGGTTCATGGCCTCATCCACCCATGGCTTCATGTGATCAGTAACTATTTGCTTCTTGTGGCGAAGCTCCTCCACTTCATCCCGCAGTGCCTCGCTAGTCTGAAGGTGTGCTATTCTCTGAGAAGAGCTAAGGGTTTGTAAAGCCTCTTGTAATTCATCGAAATCATGCTCCTTCACGCGTAGTTCCTGATTGATTTTATTGAATAAAGGATCTGTCTAAACAGAGGTCCATAGTCCCATGGATTTGTTGAGCAAGGTGGATCCATACGTGACATAAGCTGAAATGCTAGCCGAGGTGTTCTGGATAGTGGTTGCTCACTATGCGCGGACTTCTGGGGGAGTCTCGGGCTGCAGTTGTGCCTATAACATAGCAATCTGTTGCTCAAAATCTACCTTCACAGATTGAATTTCCGATCTAGAGGCCTTGAGAGCTGCGAGCAGGCTCTCAACTTTACCTTGTGGTGTAGCAGAGGTCAGGATAGTGATGTCTAGAATCTCACTGCATAGTGTGTCAATGAAACCTTCTGACTCTGCTCTTTTAGTTATGGCTACCTGCTGTGTTGTCTGAGCCTGATTAGACTCTATCATTTTTGTTGCTGCAATTTTCTTAGCCTCACTGACCTACTACTAGTCACGTGCCTCCCTGCTGTGAACCTATGATTAAATGAGATATGCAATGGGTGGAGCTTCCACTTAGAAAATTTGTGATGTCGAGGCTGACCTTGGAGAGGCTTCAACTTACATGCAAAATTGTGCCAGATCCAGAGATACCGCTTCCCTCGAGAGGGGGTAGATTCTACTTCTTGTGGTTGAAATGATCCTTGTTTATGGCAGGCTTACTTGCACCAGCCTCGCTTGATCCATGCTCGCTTTCATCGACCTCGATCCATTCTCGCTTTCAGTGTATCGACCTTTAGCTGTAGAACTTGTAAGTTGGACTGCAAGGCTTCCACCGCAGCCTTGTGTTGGGCCTCTATGATGCTCCACCGGTCCTAAGACACCTACAGAATTGCATCAGCAATTTTTTCGAGGTCCTCCTTAGTCGAAGTAACCTCCTCTTCTCCGCCCGCCTTGGATCCTTTCTTCTTCTTGAATGACCCCTTAGATGTTTATCCTCCGTGCTTGGTGTCGCGTGGTGATGCTGCACCATCTCCATAAAACCCATCAAACTCGCTGAGGTCCACCTCCTCGTGGTCACCTCCTAACTCGTGGTCTTTTTCTGTTTCTACATATTTTTCTACGTCAAGCTCTTTTTCTGCTTCATCTTCCTTATCTTTTATGCCCGTCTCTGTGCATGACTCAGTTGTATCTTTTGTCGTTGTGTCTTCCGGAGCCAGAGTTGTCTCTTTCAGAGTTGTTTCTTTCATATTTTATTCTTTCTCGGATGTGCATGACATAACAGACTTTGTGGAGCAAAGCCCAATATTCCATGACTTCGGCCATCTTGTGTCAACATGCTCTACCTCTGCTTCCGTGACCATGTAGGGTAAGGGGTACCAATTGGGGATCTTGTGCGCCCTGATCATGATGTTGTGCATAGTCACCTCAAACTCTGTCATGCTCTTATACTTCTCATATATGAGCAAGAGATTCATGGTCCGGAATTAATAGCTTGTTGCAGCGTGCCTTCAAAAAGAACCTAGAAGATTTTCTTTTCTTCAACTCGTTTAGCATTTACGAGTCCCACAAATTTTCGTAGCGAGCCCCCTTGCAGACACCTGGCTCAATGTCCAGAAGGACTACATCTTCTGGTGTCTCCCATGCTACCATCGCAATCAATAATAAAATCCACGAGTAACATAACTTCTTCCCCACTTCGTACGAGTCACGCACATTATCCAAAAGCTTCTCACACAGAAATTGCGACCAGTTATACAACATCCATTTTTCACACTGCCCCGCCAAGGAAATCACTTGCATCGGGACTGTCTTCTACCAAAATTTCCACATAAGATTACATCCAAGGGTGCCTATGCACACTGCCCGATCATCCATTGTCTCGACCAGAAAGCCCCAATTATCCCATTCCACTTTGTACATTTCCTTCACCTCCGCTACTCCCTTCAATTCAGTGCTTTTCCCAAATACCATCATGGGATGGCGCACCCTCATGGGAAGGCCATTGATCCAATGGATCAACGTGACATCTATAGGGATTCTCCGTTAAATATAGAGTGATTCGTCATGGACCAAAGCCAAAAATTGATGCATGCACATGCTTTTGATGGGGTGCCGCCCGAAATATGGGATCCTCAGCAGATTGAGGACTCTCGTGTTGTGCAACCCGTGCGCCAAGGGAATTGGCTCTACCTTCGAGACATCATCATACATCACTCAATCCAAGTAATTTTCTAGGTCAAGATTTGGGAACTTTACTTCCTTGGCGAGATCATAATCATCAAACTTTTCTTGAGGGAGCTTGTCACACATTTTTTCGACCAAGGGGACATCCTAAGGACAAAATGGCATTTTTTGATATTCCTGCACCGCATCAAGGTTCTGAGGGTTGCACGTCGAAGCATTTTACGGCTTAACATAGGGTGGCCACCAAGAAACTAGTTCTACGAGAAGTGGCTCTTTCCGAGCAGTCATCAGTCGCTTGGACGAATCACCAATGGGGGAGCGCTCCTTGGAAGCTTGTCTGTGGGAAGGAACATTTTTCGGAGAGGTGTGTGTTTTAAAAGTAGCCTACTTTGACATTTTTCCCCTGCCCTTTCCTTTTTTTGGAGTGGATTCAATTTCTTCCTCATCTGGGACTAATTGTCTGACCTCATCTGAAACTTCCTCCATAGATGTCATGAGGGGTGTCAAATTCCCCTCTACAGGGTTGGTGGTCGTCATTCTTGCATGGAATATGAACTCAGGGCTACTACCGTCGGAAGGGGATTTGCAACCAGACATGTAGAACTCACAGATGGCAGGATGAGAGCGATTATAGATGATCACAAGCCACCAAATGTTTAAACAGTAATGGAGCCAATTGAGACCCAGGCCCACCTTTTTATAAGTCACCCATGGTAAAAATAGTCGGATTATCATTAATTTCCATTTAAGGAATCTTCTGAGATTGCCTCATTAAATGAAACAAATCCACTCCTTTCAACGTTAAATTCATTTTTCACCCCATTGCACTATTCCAACGACTAGTTTCTTGACCTGTGCATCACCCCTTCACTCCTAGCGCACCTTCCTACGCCCTTCCTCTCAGTCACGCGTAGGCCCTTTGATTCTGATGCTCCAGCCATATAGTCATTTTTTGGGTGCCAGATTGTCACTATACGGCTTCAAGTGGCTCCCATCGAAGTATCTTGGAATTCTTCTCCATGTAGCATGGCCATGCACACCGCAGTGCCATCAATGATCTCCTTTACAACATATGGCCCCAACCAATTCCTTATGATGTTCCCTAGGTGGTGCGAAAAATAAATATCATAAAGTAACACCAAATACTCCTACTTGAACACCTTCTGCCTGATGTGCCTATCATGCCAAGCCCTTTCGCGTGCCTTCTGCACTTGCTGGTGGAAGTTAGCAATGTATTGATCTTCTTCTAAAGCAAAAAGTTGCACCAATTGTTCCTCCATAATGTCAGGCTTGACCATGTTAGTGAACGCTGCAATGTGTAGACTTGGGACAATGTACTCCATTGGCATGATGGCTTCCTTCTTGTAGACCATCATGAATGGTGTATTTACTGTCATCTTTTTGAATGTTGTCCTATAAGCCCATAGCACAGAAGAGATGTGTTGGCAATATGATGCAGAGTGTTGTCCTTGATGGAAACCCACTGAATGAAGATGAAGACATGAGACTGTTGACATGTGTTTTCCTTGATGGAAAACCACCTGATGAAGTTAGTCTTGACATGATGGACTTGGTAAATGATGTAAATCTAATATGAAATGATGTTTGTTAGAAATATGATGCTAAGTGTTGTCCTTGAATGGCAACCCATGAAGATGGTGGCAACTTACTTGATGAAGTTGTGCTTGATAGAATGTCTTGATGAACTAAATCTGATGTATCTACAGTGAGTACAGAAGGCAATGAAGAAAGGAATTCAGCATGTGCTAAATCTATGGTGAAAAGAGTATGTCTCAAGGCATACGCGGATCTGTCTAGGAGAAGTCGTGTATGCACGCGGGAAACAACGTGCCAAGTCGCGTATGGGCAAAAGCGCTCATAAAGTGCAAAACCAGGGGTAACCACCATAGTATTGACCCATTGTATTGGGTAATGATTCGTCTAAATGACCCCGTCCAGGAATACCATCGGAAGTAATGTGGTTTTGGCTCATGGTATTGAAAAAGAGTAAACCTATATAAAGAGAAGAAATTCATTGTGCAAATCATTAGTGTGGGTGCAAGATGTCTGAGCTTGAATGAATACTTCTCTCTGAAGTATATCTGAATGGAAAGGGTTATATTTGAATGAAAAATCTGAATGTATGATGCACCAATGAAGAAATGATGAAGAAGGAAATCTAGATCTGGAATGTATTTGTATTTGCTAGATCTGTTTATGGAATGATTAAATCTGAGATGAGGCGAACATCTGTCTGAAGTAAAGGGTAAAATCTGTGTGATGTATCTGTTCTGAAGAATTGCAATGACCTATATGTCTGAAGAACCATACGCTAGTTCGCCGCAGAGGAAGCGCGTATATACGCGGGTTGTATGAAGTGAAAGCGCGTATGTGCAGTAAAATCTGTTCTGAAATTTGTGCAGAGGTATACGCTGGTTGATGTGAACGGAAGCGCGTATATACACGACATCAGAGAAAGGAAAGCGTGTATGCAAACTAGGGTTTGTTGAAGACTGAGGTACGAAATGTCTGATCTGTTCTGCTGGTTTACAAATATCTGTCAGTAAGTTATATGTATCAGTTTCATGTTTTGACTGTGCTTAAAAGTATGGAGTGGGTCCAGTCTGAAAATATGATGAAGTGTGGCCTACAAGTTGTGCTCTTTTGAAGTTGTTGGATCCAGTGTGAAAATTGATGAAACGTGGTCCATAGAGGTGCTGAGGGTTGTAGCCTTCAGTCAGGGGGTTGTAGCTCCCTTCAGTGGGGCGTCGCAGAGATCGAGGGTCGCTGCGCTCCCTTTCGGGAAAGTGGTGAATGATTCGGGGGGTTGGAGCTCAGTTGGAAAGTTGGTAAACGAGCGCGAGGTGGGTGCACATTGCATGCGTAGAGTCTGCACCAGCACATATGTTGTAAGATGTTTTCTCTATAATAAAATATTGAAGGCTGAGCAACTGCAGCAGTGGTTTTCTCCCATCTTGGGTTTCCACCTAAAAATCCTGGTGTTCATGTGTGATGCTTTGTGTGATGGTTTATTTTGTTTTTACTGCACATGTTTACTGATAACTTAACATCAGATGAATGAATATTGCAAAGAACTAAGTTAATAAATATCTGCATATTTGGATCTCTGCTAATACGCGAGTTGCATGAAGGATATCCACGTGTATACGCGAGTTTACTAAAGGAAAGTAGCGTATGGGTTTTAGAGAGTGAAAAAGTAAAAAATTTTGAATATGCAGTAAATACTGATTCACCCCCCCCCCCCCCTCTCAGTATTTTTCCCAACAAGATGCACATGTCCCAATCGTCCCGATTGGTATTGTATATCTTTTTAAGTGTATGCTCCAAAATCTTGTTGAACACTTCTACTAAGTGATTTGATTGTGGGTGATAAAATGGATTTGGAACTCCTCTTTCAAAGCTTCAATCATTTCGTTGATAAAATGTGTACCTATATCACTCATAAAAATCTTAGGGCACCCAAAATTGGTCAAAATGTGCTCAAAGATGAAGTGTGTAGTAGTTTCTGTAGTACAGTCCTTAATCATCTTTGCCTCTGCCCACCTAGTCACATAATCAGTTGCAGTAATGATATACCGTGCTTGAGCCTTCTTCCCAAGAGGGTTGATTGGTCCCACAAAATCTAGAGCCCATTTTTCGAATGCCTGCAAGGAAGTATGCGATTGTAGGGGAATTTCGTCTCTACACCATGGCTTCCTAGTCTTCCGACATGCATCGTAGGCCTGACAGTATGCCTGTGCATCACCATGCCATTGGGGCCACCATAACCCAGCACGTAGCACCTTCTACGTGGTGGATTTCCCAGAATAGTGGCCACCTACCACTCCTCCACGAGCTTCAACCAATATAGTTTGTCTTTCATGTTCCAACACATATCTCCTTAATAACTCATCTTCTCCTAATTTATATAACTAACCTTCAATAAGGGTGAAATTAGTTGTGCATGCAACCAACTCCTTCTTTTGTTGGACTGGATATTCCACAGGCGCTATTACTGTAGTCAGAAAATGAATAATGTCAGTAAGGTTCTCATCAACCACCTTGATAGCGAAGTGTTCTGCGTCTGGTAACCCTTCCTCCAGACTACTTGCTTCCTCCCCATTCTCAATTCGTGACAGGTGATTAGGCCCACCATTCATTCTTCCCAGGTTTACAATGATCTGAAATTCATACTCTTGGAAAAGAAACAACCATCGGAAATCTCCCCCCCCCCAACCCAAGCTTATTGACCAGGTATTTCAATGCATAATTATCGGTGAAAATTTTGAAATACCCACCCAACAAGTAGTGTCTATATTTTTTTAGTTCATATACCATGACCAATCCTTCCCTTTCTATATTGGAGTATTTGCACTCTGTGCCTGAAAGCTTCTGACTAGAAAAAACTACTTGGTGGTCAATGTCACCTTCTCCTGGATGCACTAAGACACCTCCAAGTGTTATACCAGATGCATCCACTTGCACATGGAAAACCTTAGACAAGTCTAGGAATATCAAAATGGGTGCAGTGACCATTTTCACTTTTAGCAGCTCAAATATTTTCTAACATTATTCATCCAAAAATAATTCTACATCCTTTTTTAGAAACTTCTCCATCGACACCGTGATCAGAGCACACCCCTTGATAAACATCCTGTAATAATCGGTATGTCGTAGGATGGAGTGCAACTGTTCCTTAGTGGTAGGAATTTCCAAGTTGATGATTACCACGATCTTGGCTGGGTCTACCATCAATCCTTGCTGACATACTATATGGTGCAGCAAAATCCCAAAGGGTACACAGAATATGAATTTCTTCAGGTTGAGAGAAATTTGGTGCTTCCGACAGGTATCAAGCATCATGCACAGATTCAATACATGTTTCTTTACCAATCCAAATAGTGTATATTCATCAAAGTATACTTCGAATAATTTATGCATTATTTCCTTTAATACATCCACAACCACACGCAAGAAGATTGTATGTGCATTTTTCAACCCGAATGACATGATAGTATATTGAAAAGAACACCATTCGGTGAAAAAGTTGGTCTTGTTGTGGTATTCTTCTGTAATGCGGATTCGATTATACCTTCAGAACCCATATTTGAAGGAATAAGCTTCTTTCCCCCCAACATTATCCAGGATATCATCAGATAATGGAGTAGGGAAAGATTCATGCACATAGGAATCATTCAACTTGCTGTTACACAAAAAGTTTTCACTGTCCCTGCAATCCCCATCCCGCACATTGGAGGGTCATTTCTGTGACTAATAAGAAGTGTCATGCCTTGAAAATACCATCATTGCATCCCTTTACATGAGTGCAATATTCCTTCTATTGACAATTCCCTGAGCAGAGCTTCAAAAACCCCTGCTTTTTCCTTGGCGCGAGTAGCCAGTTCTACCCTCTCGTCGATGACGAAGATTAAATCTAGGCCATACACCAACTGGCACTCTGGCCAAGTTAGACACCCACGCCAAGCTGTTTATGGAATGTTTTTTAAAAATAGAGGTAGACGTTCCATTCCAACAACTTTGAGGATGAGTCATTGGGAGTGGTTGGACTAAATAACCATGGACTCCCTCCTTTAGTTTATGTTTTCCTCCTCTTGTGGGAGCCTCCTAATGCATAGGCCTCCCTTCCACCTTCGTATGGATCCCAACCTCCTCCTTTTCCTCTATAAAGTGAAGCTATCACTCTTTGCATAAGCTAGCTGAACTAAAGATAATATGGCTGAACAACTGAATAGCTAAACTTGGAGAATTGAATGCATTATAGCTAAATAGATGAATTATTAAGAAGATAGAACAAGGAAAATTCCATTGAGAGAGATTAATCCCACGAATTCCCCAATGAGCATTGAGACGTGCTTCGGCTGAACCCCGCTGGAGGAAACCGCAACATCAGAGTTTTGGTTGTAACTCGTCCTTCTATCAATATATACACGTGAGTATTGTTTGGTTCTTTGCATTGTATCTTTTTTAAATGCAATATGCTTAGCCCTCTTTGACTGGCTAGTATTTAAGAATGAAATTATTATGTTGTATCATGCTCTTGTTTCCTGATCTGTGTGCAGGTATTCGAACTAACTACGGAAGGATTGTGACTTGCCGAGGCATGAGCGAGAGGCCACCACCACTACAGTTGTGATGACAGCATTGGACTCCAGGTAGGTTGATCTACCATGTCCTTTTTCATTCAGTAACTAGGAACCTACACTCTAGCGTGTCTCTTTGTTTCTAGACCCACCCTAGGGCTAGAGGGATCGTCTCTGTCTGAAAAGAGGATTTACCTGCTTAGGTGTTAAGCAGGTAAATCCTCTCTACAGACAGAAATGATCCCTCTAGCCCTAGGGTGGGTCTAGAAACAAAGAGACACGCTAGAGTGTATGTTCCTAGTTACTGAATGAAAAAATGGCATAGTAGATTGACCTACCTGGAGTCCAACGCAGTCGTCATGGTTGTAGTGGTGGTGGCCTCACGCTCCTGCCTCGGCAAGTCACAATCCTTCCGCAGTCATGTTCAGATACCTGCCCACAAATCAGAAAACAAGAGCAGCATACAACATAATAATTTCATTTTTAACTACTAGCCAGTCAAAGAGGGCTAAGCATATTGCATTTAACAAAGATACAACGCAAAATGGGAACTAGACAATAGTCACGTGTATATATTGATAGAAGGAAGAGCTACAACCAAAGCTCTAACATTGCGGTCTCCTCAAGTGGGGTTCAGTCAAAGCGCATCTCAATTCTCGTCGAGGAAGTCGGAAGGGATGAGGGCATGGGCTTAAGCTCTCTCAATAAAGTTCTTGCTTGTTCTATCTTTTCAACAATTCAGCTATATTATCTTTAGTTCAGATATTCATTTGTTCTGCCCGCTTATGCAAAGAGAGATAGCTTCTTTTTATAGAGGAAAAGGAGGAGGTTAGGATCTCTACAAAGGTGTAAGGGAGGCCTATCCATTAGGAGGTTCCCACAAGAAGGGTAAAATATAAACTAGAGGGATTCCATGGTTATTCAATCCAACCACTCCCAATGACTCATCCTCAAAGTTGTTAGAGTGGAGCCTCCACCTCTATTTTTAAAAAACATTCCATAAACAGCTTGGTGCGGGTGTCTGATTGGGACAGAGTGCTAGGTGGCACGGGGCCTAGTGTTAATCATCCTCATTGGCATGAGGGTAGAAATAGCTACTCATGCCAAGGAAAAAACAGGGGTTTTTGAAGCTCTGCTCAGGGAATTTCCAACATAAGGAATATTGCTCGCATGTAAAGGGATGCAATGATGTTCTTTGCAAGGCATACCACTTCTTATCAGTCATAGAAATGGCCCTCCAATGTGCAGGATGTGGATTGCAGGGACAGTGAAAAAATGTTTTGTAACAGACGCCCCCTAAAGCATGAGGTCTGAGGGAGAGGGAGGAGATAAATGCTTTATGAGAACGCGTTCGAACCGAACACTGCTGTCAGAAAACCTGTAAGTACAAATAAAATTGATATCTCTGGTATATGAACATGTGATATGGACGCAACCATCCATAATAGAGTGCATAAAAACTGAGATCCGAGGTATGGACACAGCCATCCAGTAGTAAGGATCAATAAAATAGACCTAGGTACGGTCGCAACCATCCAATCAAAAGATTCATGCAATAAGTCATGATAATCCACAAGAAACCGTAACCTAGATTTTATCAGAAAAAACCCAGGGTCTTACGCTCCATCTCGACCTGAACAAGTACAAATTCAACTATGCGAATATATGAAGTAAGTTGAACATGCAATAAAATCGTCTGATTACCAGCCAATGATGAAATTTGTTAACAAACGCGAGAGATACCACCAATAATGACAATGGACCTCAAGGTATGAGAGGTAAACTCCTTGGAATGTGAACAGTGATCTGGCATCGAACACCCGCATGGTCACCCGGTCAAAGGCAAATGCTGTGGACCTTGCATCAAATGCAAATAACCTTCCATTAAGGCATGCAGGCTCCAAGGTACTGCAATGGGAGTCTCTAGATCAGATTTCTGGATAACGAGCTCAAGTCGATAGGAAGTGACCTGGTCGAAGGAGGGCCATAATGGTTCCCACATCATCGACATGAGACAGAGGAAAATGATGATTGTGAATCAGGACCAGCAGAGAATCAAAGGGAGGTTCAAAACAACAGAGGCAAACTTCTCTTAAACATATCAGTGACACGACACTGGATTTGGCAGTGTTTAACATCAAGGGATCTGAGGTCATGATGACATGGAAAAGAGAAAATGAGAGGTCAAAAGAGATTACCAAAACGATGAAGGCAAAAATGATGAAATGAGATGTCCCCAACTCGACATGAATGTAGACAAGTGCCATGTTCAAGAGGAAAATACTACCAACATACCTAAAAAATGGTTCCATTTTCCCCCACCATTCTGGTGAGTACCCCAAATATTTTTTAAAACAAGCTTGAAGGGGATAGCATATGCTTGCAATGTAAGTTTGTCCTTCGGACAACCTGGTACATTTTACGATCCCTAGGAAGGAGGAACTCGAGTAACGTCATGGTGACGAAGTTCAATGTCATCAGGGTTTAACGAGTCTGACAAAGGGAGAACTCGGCATCTTTTCAGGTTTAGGGAGTTTGAAAATAAAGCTAAAACAAAACTCCAGCATGGCCCTTTTCGTAAATAGTTTCTCAGTTCCGAAAAGGTAGAAAAAAATATCTTACAGAACCTCTTATTCGTGATAGGCTAAGGTATTCCTTTTTCGTAAATAATCCATCCCAGCCTGAAGAAGGGGTAAACGTATATTGGGTAGATATCATTTCGCAACCGTTTGACGAGTTCAAAATGACAAGAGTCTCAGTAATATTTTCAGTTCTAGAGAGTCATAAAAGATCTGAAAGATGACTCCACCTGGAGGAACGAGTGGTATTAAGGTTAGTAGCTGGTTTTGGTGATGGTGAGACTGCTCAGAACAAGCAAAGCTCAAGAGGCTGGCTAACAAGACCACTGATTGCAGATGTTCCTCAGGAATAAGTAAACAACCAAGTGAAGGTGTATGATCGGCCAAGTAGATGGTGACGATGGAATGAGAAAACCAAGGCTCATTTGGAAAAATAGGCTAATAAAATGGAAATCACGAGAGGTAAAATAAAAGTGGTTTCATTTTTACACAAGCTTGAAATCAGGAAACTCTGCTTGAAGTTTGTTTCATTTTTACACAAGATTGAAACAAAGATAAACTATTCTTGATAAGTAGGAATGCCCTGAGCATGGTGACTCAATTTGACGTACCTGCCCCCCAAGCGTCAGTCGAATTGCAATTAATGAAAAGCAGATGGAGTGAAGGTTCAAATTATGAGATCAGAGAAAGACTCGACTGGGATCTTACGAGATCTTATCAAAGATATGAATGGAACAGGAACGTGTTTCATTGTTTTAATGAGTTTAACACATTAAAATAAGTATCCTCATGAGCTAATTCATTTTTTAACTCGGTTTACATAGAAGACGAACTATCCTTGAAAGAGCTTTTTTCAGTTTTTAGCGATCTTGACACAAGAAAACAAACTATGCTCTAGACATCTTGTTTCATTTTTTAAGGAGCTTGACACAAGAAAAGGAACTATGCTCCGTCGAGCTTGTTTCATTTTTTAAGGAGCTTGACACAAGAAAACTAACTATGCTCCGATGACACCTCATCATGTTGAATAAGAATTCATGGCTTCCAAGAGGTTCTCATTTGATGGGAGAACAACATCTCAGAAATCAGGACTCAATGCCCCCAGCACATGATGCACAGCGACACTATCGCCGAATATGGGCACAATAAAGGTAACCACATAATTAACCTATGGCGGGGTAGATATAACTGGTAGGTAAAGATGGGGAAGGGAAGATGGTGGGCCAACTACTATATCAGGACCAAAGAATGGAATTTTTTCAATGGTCACGATCTAACCTTTGTGTGGAAAACAAATCACATGAAAGAGGGAATAGACAAGCGCTCCCATGGCATAAGTATAATCGCGCCCCAAGAGTAAATTGAAATCCAAGGGGCCTGAAACAACCAACACGTGTATATGGATGTTTTTCCCTCCCAAAGTAACTGGAAACTTTGGAAGGATCCCTAATGGTTGACTTGTTCCTCTGTTAAACGCCAACAGATTCTGTGTAACAGGCACAAGAGGTGGAAAACCAAAAAATTTCCAAGTATTTGAAGATAGAATACTAATAGATGTGCCTTCATCTATAATGGTGCTAGGTATGACCATATTGAAGGCTTGTATAGTGATCTCAAAGGGCACATAATAAGTAAGGCGGATCCCGCAAATTGACTGCAATCGAAGGAAGCGACCAAACTACTTGGAGGGGGTACCATAGAAATGAGATGGTCATCCCCTAGTGTTACCGGAGCAGGAGAAGCATCCTCCTGGACCATAGACATGGGAGTATTAAGATAAAAGTCTTGAGTCACAGGGATGGGAGAATATTTCTCCAAGTCTGATGAATCTAAAGAAACAAGAAGAACGTGAGGGGGATGAGATCCACTTTCGATGGAAAAGACCTGATGAACCATGGGCGGGACCAGATCGACTGATTCCTCAACCAATGATTGGTCGGGAACAGATTCGTGAATTTGAATTTTCGGGGAGAGGGATCGACCAAGGATGGATCTTCATAGATCATGGGATCAAATAGCGGAGGACTCAAAGAAAGCTTCTAGTAACCAACCACAAGGAAGGGTGAAAAAACAGTAGGGTTTTCCAACACTCTTCTGGCTTCATCCATGTACAAACAAAGGTGAATGGGATGATGCCCTTCAAAAAACTTACAGGGATTCATAATATTACCCTGTTTCTTATGAGTGTTATCATTACTAGTCGAAGATGCGCCACCAATATGACTTCCAGAAGCCAAAGGCAATGACGGACAACCGTCAAACCATACTTCGAGCACCTTGGGAATGCCAAGACATTCACGAAGAAAGTGATCACCTTTGCACAACATGTAAGGGAATTTTACTCTCCATGGAAGGTTGGATGGTTTATCAAGGGAAGGTTTCTGAGGTGTAATATCCACAGAGTTGGCCTCTCTTTTATCTGACTTCTTCTTTTTCGTATTCTTCTTCTTCTTCTTAGCCACCTGGTTACTGGAATCCAAACATTCTCCAAGCGAAGTAGAAGACGAGGAAAAAGAAATAGGTGAAGAAGGGGAGACTTACACCTTAGGATCAACATGATGTTGTTCTGGCAGAGGAGATGGTTGTATAGAGGGCGAAATACTTGAGACCATAGAGGTGGAGAATAAACACACAGGAAAACCAATAGTTAACCCCAGAAGGGACAATGTTTCCATATAAGGAGCACCAACATTCCCAAAAGTAGGAAAAGGACTAGCATTCCCTTTGGAGGGGATTCCTTGGTTGGTAAACTCCGGAAATGTTTCCATTGGAACACCGGAGTCGCCAATTTGTTAAGAATGTAAATCCTCTCTGCGGACAGAGATGATCCCTCTAGCCCTAGGGTGGGTCTAGAAACAAAGAGACATGGTATAGTGTAGGTTCCTAGTTACGGAATGAAAAAAGGACACGGTAGATATACCTACCTAGAGTCCAATGTTTTCATCGCAGTTGTAGTGGTGGTGGCCTTTCACTCCTGCCTCGGCAAGTCACAATCCTTCCACATTCATGCTCCGATACCTGCACATAGATCAGAAAACAAGAGCAGCATACAACATAATAATTTCATTCTTTAAATACTAGCCAGTTAAAGAGGGCTAAGCATATTGCATTTAACAAATATGCAACAAAAAATGGGAACCAAACAATAGTCACGTGTATATATTGATAGAAGGAAGACTTACAACCAGAGCTCTGTTATTGCGGTCTCCTATAGCAGGGTTTAGCTGAAGAGCGTCTCAATGCTCATTGGGGAATTCGAATGGGATGAGGGCATGGGCTTAAGCTCTCTCAATAAATTTCTTCCTTGTTCTATCTTCTCAATAATTCAGCTATATTATCTTCAGTTCTGCTCAGGGAATTTCCAACATAAGGAATATTTCTCTAATGTAAAGGGATGCAATGATGCTCTTTGCAAGGCATGACACTTCTTATTAGTCACAAAAATGAGACTCCAATGTGCGGGATGGGGATTGCAGGGGTAGTGAAAAAATGTTGTATAATAGATGCCCCCTAAAGCATGAGGTCTGAGGGAGAGGGAGGGTCGAAATTATTTATGAGAACACGTTCGAACCAAACACCGCTCTCAGAAAACCTACAAGTACAAATATAAATAATATCTCTGATATATGAACATGTGGTATGGAGGCAGCCATCCATAATAGAGTGTATAAAAACTGAGATCCGAGGTATGGATGCAGCCATCCAATAGTAAGGATAAAAAAAATAGACTTAGGTATGGTCGCAGCCATCCAATCAAAAGAATCATGCAATAAGTCATGATAATCCACAAGAATTGGCAGCCTAGATTTTATTAGAAAAAACCCAGGGTCTTGTGCTCCATATTGACCTGAACAAGTACAAATTCAAGAATGCAAATATATGAACTGAAATCGAATATGCAAGAAAATCATCTGATTACCAGCCAATGATGAAAGCTATTAACAGACAGACGCGAGAGAGATCACCAATAATGATAATGGCCCTCAAGGTATGAGAGGTACAATCCACGGAATGTGAATACTGATATAGCGTCAAACACCCACAACATCACATGATCGAAGGCCATTGATGTGGACCTTGCGTCAAATGTGAAGGACCTGCCATTAAGGCATGCAAGCTCCAAGGTATCGCAAAGGGAGTCTCTAGATCAGATTCCTGGATAATGAGCTGAAGTCGACAAGAAGTGACCTAGTCGAAGGAGGTCCATAATGGTTCCCACATCATCGACATGAGACAAAGGAACATGATTATTGTCAATTAGGACCAACAGAGAATCAGAGGGAGGTTTAACACAATAGAGGCAAACTTATCTTGAACATATCAGTGACACGATAATGGATTTGGTAGTATTTGACATCAAGGGATCCGAGGTCATGATGACGTGGCAAAGAGAAAATGAGAGGTAAAAAGAGATAACCCAAACCCATGATGGAAAAAATGACGAAATGAGATGTCCCCAACCTGACACAAATGCAGATAAGTGCCATGTTCAAGATCGACATACTGTCAACATAACTAAAAACGGGTTCCATTTTCCCCCACCATTTCTAGCGAGTACCCAAATTATTTTTGAAAACAAGCTTGAAGGGGATAGCATATGCTTGCAATGTAAGTTTTTCCTTCGAAAAAATCCAACCTAGTACATTTTACGTGCCCTAGGAAGCAGCAACTCTAGTAACGTCATGGTGACAAAGTCCGATGTCATTAGGGTTTATCGAGTCTGACAAAGGGAGAACTCGACATCTTTTAATGTTTAGAGAGTTTGAAAAAAAAGCGGAAAAGAAAACTCTAGCATGGAACTTTTCATAAATATTCTCTCAGATCTGAAAAGGTAGAAAACAATATCTAAAAGAACCTCTTAGTCATGATAGGCTAAGGTATTCCTTTTTCGTAAGTAACCATCCCAACCCAAAAAAGGGGTAAATGTATACTCATTGGATATCGTTTCGCAGCCATTTAACGAGTTCAAAACAACAAGAGTCTTGGCAATATTTTCAGTTTTAGAGAGTCATGAAAGAGTTGAAAGATGACTCCACCTAGAGGAACAAGTGGTATTAAGGGTAGCAGGTGGTTCCGGTGATGGTGAAACTGCTCAGAACAAGTAAAGGTCAAGAGGCTGGCTATCAATACCACTTATTGTAGATGTTCCTCTGGAATAAGCAAACAACCAAGTGAAGTCGTATGATTAGCCAAGAAGATGGTGACGATGGAATGAGAAGACCAAGGCTCACCTAGAAAAACAAGCTGAGGAAATGGAAATCATGAGAGTTAAAATGAGAATGGTTTCATTTTTATACAAACTTGAAATCAGGAAACTCTGCTTGAAGTTGGTTTCATTTTTACACATGCATGAAATAAAGATAAAATATGCTTGAAGAGTGGGCATGCCCCCAGCATGGTGACTAAATTCGAGGTACATGCTCCCCAAGTGTCAGTCCATTCGCAATTAATGAAAATCGGATGGAGTGAAGGTTCAAATTATGAGATCAGAGAAAGACTCGACTGGGATCTTACCAGATCTTATCAAAGATTTGAATGGAACAGGAATGTGTTTCATTGTTTTAACAAGGTTGACGCATTAAAATAGCTATCCTCATGAGCTAATTAAATATTTAACGTGGTTGACATAGAAGACGAACTATCCTCGGAAGAGCTTGTTTCGTTGTTTAGGGAGATTGACACAAGAAAATGAACTATGCTCCGGGCATCTTGTTTCCTTTTTTAAGGAGCTTGACACAAGAAAAGGAAATATGCTTCGTCGATCTTGTTTCATTTTTTAAGGAGCTTGAAAAAAGAAAACGAACTATGCTCTAATGACACCTCATGATATTGAATAAAAATTCATGGCTTCCAAGACATTCACATCTGATGGGAGAACAACATCTCGGGAATCAGGACCCAATGCCCCCAACACATGATGCAAAACGACATTATAACCGAATATGGGCATGGGACAGGTAGCAACATAATTAACTTGCAACAGGGCAGATATAACCAGCAGGCAAAGACCAGGAAGGGACGATGGTGGGCCAGCTGCCATATCAGGATAAAAGAATGAAAGTTGATCAATGGTCACGATCCGACCTTTGTGTGGAAAAAAAATCACGCAAAAGAGGGAAGATACAAGCACTCCCATGGCATAAGTATAATTTTGCCCCAAGAGTAAATTTAAATCCAAGGGGCCTATAACAACCATCATGACTATATAGACGGTTTTCCCTCCCAAAGTAATAGACAACTTCGAAAGGATCCATAACGGTTGAATGGTTCCTTTGTTAAACGCCAACTGATTCTGCATAACAGGCACAAGCAGTGGAGAAGAAAAATCTTGCCAAGTAGTTGGAGATAGAATACTAATAGATGCGCCTTCATCTATAATGTTGCTGGGTACAACCACATTGAAGGCCTATACCATGATCTCAAAGGGCACATAAGAAGGAAGGTGGTATCCCTTAAATCGACTACAATCGAAGAAAGCGACCAGACTACCTAAAGGGGGTACCATATAAATGAGATGGTCATCCCCTAGTCTTACCGAAGCAAGATGAGCATCCTCCTAGACCACAGACATGAGAGTAGGAAGAGAAACTTCTTGAGTCACAGGGATAGGAGAATATTTCTCCAAGTCTAAGGAGTCTGAAGAAACAAGAAGAACATGAGGGGGATGAGATCCACTTTCGATGGAAAATACCTGATGAACCATGGGTAGGACCAGATCGACCGATTCCTCAACCAATGGTTGGTCGTGAACGGGTTCATGAATTTGAATGTCTAGGGGAGCGGAATCGACCAAAGATGGATCTTGATTGATGATGGGATCAACTGGCAGAGGACTCAAAGAAAGCTTCTGGTAACCAACCGGAAGGTAGGGTGCAGAAACAGTAGGGTTTTCCAACACTATTGTGGCTTCATCCATGTACAGATAGAGATGAATGGGATGATTCCCTTCACACAACTTATATGGATTCATAATATTACCCTATTTCTTACGAGTCTTATCAATACTAGTCGAAGATGCACCACCAATATGACTTCTAGAAGCCAAAGGCAACGATGGATGATCATCAGACCGTACTTAGAGCACCTTGGGAATGGCAGGGAATTCGCGAAGAAAGCGGTCAAATTTGCACAACATGCAAGGAACTTTGACTCTCTGTGGAAGGTTGTATGGTTTATCAAGGGAAGGTGTCTGAGGTGTAATATCCAAAGAGTTGGCCTCTCTTTTATATGACTTCTTCTTTTTCGTCTTCTTCTTCTTCTTCTTAGCCACTTGGTTACTGGAATCCAAACTTTCACCAGGCAAAGTAGAAGAGGAGGATTAAGAAATATGTGAATAAGGGGAGAGGTCCATCTTAGGATCAACATGATGTTGTTCCGGCAGAGGAGATGGTTGTACAAAGAGCGGAATACTTGAGACCACAGAGGTGGAGAATAACCACATAGAAAAACCAACAGTTAACCCTGGAAGGGACAATGTTGCCATATAAGGAGCACCAACATTCCCAAAAGAAGGAAAAGGACCAGGATTCCCTTCAGAGGGTACTCCTTGGTTGGTAAACTCTAGAAACGTCGCCATTGGAACATTGGAGTTACCAATTTTTTAAGGAGGTAAATCCTCTCTACGAACAGAGACAATCCCTCTAGCCCCAGGGTGGGTCTAGAAACAAAGAGATATGCTAGAGTGTAGGTTCCTAGTTACTGAATGAAAAAAGGACATGGTATATCGACCTACCTAGAGTCCAATGTTGTCGTCGTGACTGTAGTGGTGGTGGCCTCTCGCTCCTGCCTCGGCAAGTCACAATCCTTCCGCAGTCATGCGCGGATACCTGCACACAGCTCAGAAAACAAGAGCAGCATACAACATAATAATTTCATTCTTAAATACTATCCAGTCAAAGAGGGATAATCATATTTCATTTAACAAAGATACAACACAAAATGGGAACTAGAAAATAGTCACGTTTATATATTGATAAAAGGAAGTGTTACGACCAAAGCTCTGACGTTGCGGTCTCCTCCAGCAGGGTTCAGCCGAAGCGCGTCTCAATGCTTGTTGGGTAATTCAGACGGGATGAGGGCATGAGATTAATCTCTCTCGATGGATTTCTTCCTTGTTCTATCTTCTCAATAATTCATCTATTTGGCTATAATGCATTCAATTCTCCAAGTTCAGCTATTTAGTTGGTTAGTTATATTATCTTTAGTTCAGCTAGCTTATGCAAAGAGAGATAGCTTATTTTTTTAGAGGCAAAGAAGGAGGTTAGGATTCCTAAAAAAGTGGAAGGGAGGCCTATCCATTAGGAGGTTCCCACAAGAGGAGGAAACCATAAACTAAAGGAGGGAGTCTGTGGTTATTCAGTGCAACCACTCCCAATGACTCATCCTTGAAGTTGTTGGAATGGAACCTCTGCCTCTATTTTTAAAAAACATTCCATAAACGGCTTGTCACAAGTGCCTAACTTGGAAAGAGCACCAGCTGGCATGGGGCCCAGTGTTAATATTCCTCATCGGCGCGAGGGTAGAACTGGCTACTCGCGCTAAGGAAAAAATAGGGGTTTTTGAAGCTCTGCTCAGGGAATTGTCAACAAAAGGAATATTGCTCTCACGTAAAAGGATGAAATGATGGTCTTTACAAGGCATGACACTTCTTATTAGTCACAGAAATGACCCTCCAATGTGCGGGATGGGGATTGTGGGGACAGTGAAAATATACTTTGCAATAGATGCCCCCTAAAGCATGAGGTCCGAGGGAGAGGGAGGGGAGAAATGATTTATGAGAACGCGTTCGAACCAAACACCGATGTTAGAAAACCTGCAAGTACAAATAAAAATGATATTATGATATATGAACATGTGGTATGGACGCAGCCATCCATAATAGAGTGCATAAGAACTTATATCCGAGGTATGGACGCAGCCATCCAGTAGTAAGGATCAATAAAATAGACTCAGGTATGGTCGCAACCATCCAATCAAAAGAGTCATGCAATAAGTCATGATAGTCCACAAGAACCCATAGCATGGATTTTATCAGACAAAACCCAGGGTCTTGCACTCCTTCTCGACCTGAACAAGTACAAATTCAAGCATGCGAATATATGAACTAAAGTCGAACATTCAAGATAACCGTCTGATTACCAGCCAATGATGAAAGTTGTTAACAAACGCGAGAGAGACCATAAATAATGACAATGGACCTCAAGGTATGAGAGGTACAATCCATGGAATGTGAACAGTGATCTGGCATCGAACACTTGCAGAGTCACTCGATCGAAGGAAAATGCTGTGGAACTTGCATCAAATGAAAAGAACCTGCCATTAAGGCATGCAGGCTCCAAGGTACCGCAATGGGAGTCTCTAGATCAGATTCCTGGATAATGAGCTGAAGTTGATAGGAAGTGACCTGGTCGAAGGAGGGCCATAATGGTTCCCACATCATCGACATGAGACAGAGGAACATGATGATTGTGAATCAGGACCAATAGAGAATCAGAGGGAGGTTGAAAACTACATAGGAAAACTTCTCTTAAACATATCAGCGACACGACACTGGATTTGGCAGTATATGACATTAAGGGATCTGAGGTCATGATGACATGGAAAAGAGAAAATGAGAGGTCAAAAGAGATTACCCAAACCCATGGTGGGGAAATGGAGAAATGAGATGTCCCCAACCCGACACAAATGCATACAAGTTCCATGTTCAAGAGCAACATACTACCAACATAACTAAAATCTAGTTCCATTTTCCCCCACCATTTCTGGCGAGTACCCCAATTATTTTTTAAAACAAGCTTGACAGGGATAGCATATGCTTGCAATGTAAGTTCATCCTTCGGAAAAATCTAACCTAGTACATTATACGAGCCCTAGGAAGGAGGAACTCAAGTAACATCATGGTAATGAAGCCCGATGCCATCAGAGTTTAACGAGTCTGACAAAGGGAGAACTTGATATCTTTTCATGTTTAGAGAGTTTGAAAAGAAAGTGGAAAAGAAAAATCCAACATGGCCATTTTCGTAAATAGTCTCTCAGATCCGAAAAGGTAGAAAACAATATCTGAAAGAACCTCCTATTCACGATAGGCTAAGGTATTCCTTTTTCGTAAATAATCCATCCCAGCACAAAGAAGGGGTAATAATCGTTTCGCAGTCATTTAACGAATTCAAAATGACAAGAGTCTCGACAATTTTTTCAATTTTTTTAGAGTCAGAAAAGAGCTAAAAGTTGACTCCTCCTGGAGGAATGAGTGGTATAAAGGGTAACAACTGGTTCTGGTAATGGTTTAACTTCTTAGAACAGGTAGAGGTCAAGAGGCTAGCTAACAAGATCACTCATTGCAATTGTTCCTCAGGATTAAGTAAACAACCAAGTGAAGGTGTATGATTGACCGAGTAGATGGGGATGATGGAATGAGAAAAACAAGGTTCATCTGGAAAAATAGGCTGATAAAATCGAAATCATGAGAGGTAAAATAAGAATGGTTTCATTTTTACACAAGCTTGAAATCAAGAAACCCAGCTTGAAATTGGTTTCATTTTTACGGAAGCTTGAAACAAAGATAAACTATGCTTGAAAATGTTTGCATGCCCCCGGCATGGTGACTCAATTCGAGGTACATGCCCCCTAAGCTTCATTCCATATGAAAGGTAGATGGAGTGAAGGTTCAAATTACGAGATCACGAGAAAGACTCGACTGGGATTTTACAAGATCGTATCAAAGACTCGAATTGAACAAGAACGTGTTTCATTATTTTAACGAGGTTGACACATTAAAAGAACTATCCTCGTGACACCCTGTTTCATTTTTTAACACAGTTGACATAGAAGACGAACTATCCTTGGAAGAGCTTGTTTCATTTTTTAGGGAGCTTGACACAAGAAAATGAACTATGCTCCAGACATATTGTTTCATTTTTTAAGGAGCTTGACACAAGAAAACGAACTATGCTCCATCGAGCTTGTTTCATTTTGTAAGGGGCTTGACACAAGAAAATGAACTATGCTCCAATGACACCTCATCTGTTGAATAATAAGTCATGGCTTCCAAGAGTTTCTCATTTGATGGGAGAAAAACATCTCGGAAATCAGGACCTAATGCCCCCAGCACATGATGCAAAATGGCACTATCACCGAATACGGGCATGGGATAGGTAGCCACATAATTAACCTGCGGTGGGGAAGATACAACTCTCAGGTAAATACGGGGAAGGGATGATGGTGGGATAGCTCCGACATGAGGACCAAAGAATGAAAACTGATCAATGGTCACGATCTGAACTTTGTGTGGAAAACAAATCACGCGAAAGAGGGAAGAGACAAGTGCACCCATGGCATAAGTATAATTACACCCTAGGAGTAAATTGAAATCCAAGGGGCCTAGAACAACCATCATGTCTATATAGATGGTTTTCCCTCCCATAGTAATAGGCAACTTCGAAAGGATCCCTAATAGTTGACTGGTTCCTCTGTTAAATGAGAACAGATTCTGCATAACAGACACAAGCGGTAGAGAACCAAAAGCTTACGAAGTATTTGAAGACAGTATATTAACGAATACACCTTCATCTATAATTGTGCCAGGTATGACCATATTGAAGGCCTGTACCATGATCTCAAAAGGCATATAAGAAGTAAGGCGGTATCCTGCAAATCGTCTCCAATCGAAAGAAGAGACCAAAATATTTTGAGAGGGTACCATTGAACTGAGATGGTCATCCCCTGGTGTTACCAGAGCAAGAGGAGCATATTCCTGAACCTCAAACATGGGAGTAGGAAGAGAAACTTCTTGAGTTACAAGGACAGGAGAATATTTTTCGAAGTCTGAGGAATCTGAAGAAACAGGAAGAACATGAGGGGGATGAGATCCACTTGCAATGGAAAGGACCTGATGAACCGCAGGCAAGGTCAGATAAGCTGATTCCATGACCAAGGGTTGGTTAGGAATGGATTCGTGATTTTGAATTTCCAAGGGAGTCGGATCGATCAAATATGAATCTGAATCAATTGTTGGATCAACTAACGGACGACTCAAAGAAAGATTCTAGTGACCAACCAGAAGGCAGGGTGCAGAAATAGTAGGGTTATCCAACACTCTTGTGGCTTCATCCATGTATGGAGAAAGGTGAATGAGATGATTTCCTTCACACAACTTACATGGATTGGTCATCTTACCCTGTCTCTTATGAGTCTTACATTGCTAATCGAAGATGTGGCACCAATATGACTTCTAGAATCCAAAGGCAACGACAAATGACCATCAGATCATGCTTCAAGTACCTTGGTAATACCAGGGCAGTCATGAAGAAAGTGGTCACCTTTGCACAACATGCAAGGGAATTTGACTTTCCATGGAAGGTTAGATGGTTTATCACGGGAAGGTGTCTTCAGAACAATAGCTGCAACATTAGCCTCTTGCTTATCCGACTTCTTCTTCTTGGTCTTCTTCTTCTTCTTCTTAGCCACCGGGTTACTACAATCTAGACTTTCACCAGGCGAAGTAGAAGAGGAGGACGAGCGAATAGGGGAAGAAGGAAAGGGGTCCACCTTAGAATCAACATGACGTTGTTCATGTGTAGGATATGGTTGTATAGAGGTCGGAACACTCGAGACCACCGAGGTCGAGAATAACCATACAGGAAAACTAACAGTTAACCTAGGAAGGGACAATGTTTCCATATAAGGAGCACCAACATTCCCAAAAGAATGAAAAGTACCAGGATTCCCTTTAGAGGGGATTCCTTGGTTGGTAAAATCTAGAAATGTTGCCATTGGAAGCAACCCTAAAAAAAAATACACTAAGGAAGATAACTCGTACCATGAATATCTCGTCGGTAGTTAATATTTTAAGACAATGAAACTAGAATTTGTTGTTTCATGTTTGAAGAGTCGAGAAACAGAAAAAATATGACTCTAGTAACTTTCAAGTTTAAACAAGTGTGAAAGGACAAGAGATCGATGATCTTTTCACTTTTAGAGAGTGACAAAAAGATCAAAATTACTACTCAAATAATCTAAGTAAGAGGGTGTGCCAAGTTTCTGTGAGCTGCCATATACACCTTGGTGATCAAATGACAGAGAAATGACCAAGGACTTGACGTGCATGCAGGTAGTCTCCCCGAATGTTGTTTTTGGTGTATCACAGTCACAAGGCGGCAGACTCAGCTTCCTAAGGATAAAGGATTTAAATGTACAGGGGTCTCCCTTTATATACTCGACGATATGGGGAGCACAAGTCTGTACTAGCACTGTATAAAACCAGGTGGCGAACGACAACTACTAGGTTTTAACGATGCCGGAACACGTCACTAGCCTAGACCTCTAAAATATTTTCGTTAGGTTTCAATGCTTCCTTAGGTTGATTGAATAAATTTTAAATTTGATCTTGAATTATGTCTCAGTTTCAAGGCCATATCGAATGTCATCTGACAATCTCCTATATGCAGCTATATGAGAAAAGAAAGCCTTCAATTCGATGAATGTTATCTAGTTAAGGGAAGAGTTTCAAACAATGATGCAACAAATGGAAATACTGCAAACAAAAATTTCCCAAACTAGATGACTTTTAGTATCCAAAAGTAATCTAAAACATTCAACGATGTGAATTATGCAATGTAATCTATGCAAAATTCTCTTCTTTTTTTTAAACTATGCAATTGTAATCTATGCACAATTTCCTTTTTCTTTGAATGAATAAGAATGAACTCAATGCATTTTCCGATGAAATGAGAATCTACTTAATGCATGCTTTTAATGAAAGAGAATGCACTCAATGTGATTTTTAGCTTTCAATGATTAAACAATGTAATCGAAGTTCAATGACGGATCTCAAAAAAGACTTTTCAATGCAATGTGATCTAATGCATTTTAACAAAAATAAAACAATTAGAAGAAAACTAAATGAACGCAAATTTCCTTAATGGAAGGATGAATGGAAAAGGGATGCAAACAAACTCTAAGAATGAAGTCATTGTTTTAAACACTTTGTAATGAAATTCCTCAAAAGGCTACAAGACATATGAGGTCAAGCACAAAGAAACCAGAGCATGAGCTCAAAACAAGGCATTAATTCCCTTTTACATCAAGAAACCATAGAAAGAAGACTTTTCAGTTGAACAATGAGCAATGTAATCTATGCTCACAATTGAACAAGTAAAGGGGAGGACGTATAAATCATACAAAGAAAAGGATCGGAAGGGAAAGACGCACTCGTGAAGGACTTAGGGAAAAAACCTTAATCTTTCACACACCCTAAAATTGGCACGACTTTTGTGGGTGAAACTAGCGCAAAATAGCCCAACTTGCTAACTGATAACTGGCACCAATGAACAATTGATGTGGGTTTCTAACTAACAACTAGCGCCAATCAGTGTGACCGTCAGAAAAATAAAAGCGCCAATGCCTGAAAAAGAAAAAACAAATAATTTCTCCTAACCAATAACAGACTCACCACTTCAAGCAAAAACTAAAAGGTTGGAATTGATGAAAAGCATAGGAACAAACAGGGAAATGGTTGTTTGACTAAACTCCCCAGCAAATTCGCCAATTTGTGAAGCAGGTAAATCCTCTCTGTGGACAGAGATGACCTCTCGAGCCCTAGTGTGGGTCTAGAAACAAAGAGACATGCTAGAGTGTTGGTTCGTAGTTACTGAATGAAAAAAATGACATGGTAGATCGACCTACCTAGAGTCCAATGTTGTCGTCACGACTATAGTGGTGGTGGCCTCTCGTTCTTGCCTCGGCAAGTCACAATCCTTCAGCAGTCATGCTCAGATACCTGCACACAAAACAGAAAACAAGAGAAGTATACAACATAATAATTTCATTCTTAACTAATAGCCATTCAAAGAGGGCTAATCATATTGCATTTAACAAAGATACAATGCAAAATGGGAACCAGACAATAGTCACGTGTATATATTGATAGAAGGAAGAGTTATAACCAAAGCTCTAATGTTGCGGTCTCCTCGAGTGGTTTCAGCAAAAGTGCGTCTCAATGCTCGTCAGGGAATTCGGATGGGATGAGGGCATGACCTTAAGCTCTCTCAATGGAGTTCTTCCTTGTTCTATCTTCTCAATACTTCAGCTATTTGGCTATAATGCATTCAATTCTCCAAGTTTAGCCATTCAACTGTTCATCTATATTATCTTTAGTTCAGCTATCTTATGCAAAGAGAGATAGCTTCCTTTTATAGAGGCAAAGGAGGAGGTTGGGATCCTTGAAAAGGTGGAAGGGAGGCCTATCCATTAAGAGGTTCCCACAAGAGGAGAAAACCATAAACTAAATGAGGGAGTCCATGGTTCTTCAGTCCAATCACTCCCAATGACTCATCCTCAAAGTTGTTGTAATGGAACCTCCACCTCCATTTTTAAAAAACATTTCATAAACAGCTTGGTTGGGTGTCTAACTTGGACAGAGCGCTAGTTGGTGCGGGGCCTAGTGTTTATCTTCCTCATCAGCGCGAGGGTAGAATTGGCTGCTCGCGCCAAGGAAAACTCAGGGGCTTTTGAAGCTTTGCTCAAGGAATTGTCAACATAAGGAATATTTCTCTCATGTAAAGGGATGCAATGATGGTATTTTCAAGGCATGGAACTTCTTATTAGTCATAGAAATGACCCTCCAATGTGTGGGATGGGGAGTGCAAGGATAGCGACAAAATGTTGTGTAACACTTGCGCAGATCGACACAGATACTGATTTCTCCCTTGGTCCTTTTCTCCTAAACCACCATTGAGCTTACCCAATCAAACTACTCGACCGACTCAATGATACCTACAGCAACCATATTTTCTAACTCCTCATTTACCTTCTTCTTATAGTTAGGGTTCAATCGATATGGGCACTACTTGACATGGCATGCATCAGGTTTTACTGTGATTTTCATGACACCCAGGTCCCCTATAATGCCCTTCAACTCCGAGAACTTTCTAGGAAACAAATCATGGTATTCTATCAGCAACTCTGCAATATTTCCTACTTTATCATATCCCATTAGTCCAAAATCTTCGCCAACTTGGGTTTCTCGTCCATTCCAATGTTGAATTCCTTCAATTTCAAAGGTTTAGTCACGTCCATCGTTTTTAACGTTGGGCCTACAACTGCACACTCTCATTTGTATTCATGGATATTAACATTCCTTGGGTCACCTTCATTTTCCTCAATTGACATATTTAGGCACTTGACTATGTCTTGCATCTACACATCCTAGGCCAGTGTAGTGCACTCCCTATGAGGCCGAGATTCGTCAAACACTAGAGCATATATGTCCTTCAAAGCTTCATCCATTTTCTTCGAGCCACCCACAGAACCAAAGGTTTCCAGGAAATCTTCTGTAATACCCCAAGTTCCTACCCTTTTTAATTGACAATTGAATAATTCCAAAGGGGATGTGGAACCCAATGGAGAACTAGTATGTCGAATTATTTTATTTTTAATTAATAAAAATAAATGGAAAAATTATGTGTGCAATGACTAGATTGAGAATTGAGATCTGAAACCTAAATCCATGAGGATGTGGATAAGGTGATGAGACTTTCCAACACCTTCCAGAAATCCTTGGAAGGAATATTACCAAAATTATATTTGGAGATAAACATCTAATTTCCCCAGTGAAGATGAAAGTAATTAGGAAGAGGTATAAAAATATGGAAAAGAGGAAAGGACAGCTTTAAAGTACCTCTATGAGGGAAAGCCTAGGAAAAACAGAAAGAAAGCATCATGAAATTACTGGGCGCAGTAATTGGAAACAGGCTTGGGAAAGCACAGCTTAAATAAGCTACTCCAGGATAGACAAGGGGTTGTATATCACTGGAAACTAAGGTCTCAGCTCGAGGGTGAGTTACGGAGAGAGAACTCTAGGGTTGGGTGGAACTAGTCAGAGCAATTGGTATGCACACCTAAGTAGCATATTTCTGATTGATATAAATTTCGCATATGTAGTAAATGAAATATGATTATGAAAGTGTTAGGATTTATATATATATGAAATTGTCGAAGTTCATGCTAGTGGGAACTACTTAGTTTAAATTGGCAATTAGTACAATAAGCTATGGAAGGCCATACATTTAAAAAATTATGTTACATTAGTAACATGGAAATATGTATGGTTGTATGGGTAAAAAGGTGAGTTAGCTCCAACAACAAGAATTTCTAAATCTGGTTATAGATTTAAATATGGATTTATGAAGTCCAACCGATAATTTTTCTACTCTCAGTAATAAATAAAATGGTTATTATCATAGAAAAGAAATATCATTAGACATATAATTCAAATTGCAAATCTGAAAAACATGTTGAATAGTGTAAACAAATTATATAAATGCATGTACCCGAGTTATTTCTAATTCTAGAAAAATTAGATTTTGATATGAAATAATTCCAAGTTTTTGATAATATGATAGCCTATGTTACTGAGATATATATACAAATATATATATCTGAACTACTTCTGTACTAATCATTTATATATTATTTAGCAGTAAGTATAATAATAGAAAGGGATAGCTGCTCAAAGAATTTCAAATCAGACTTGAGCATTTTGTGCTATACATAGAAATATTAAACTTACTGGTCTATATATTAAACTAAAATTTAAATACATAAGAGTTATATATAAGAAAAAGGAGTACTAGTAAAAGTGAATTGAAAGGAGACTTTTGTATTTATACTCTACATAGAAACATGTAATATGTTGTCTGATACATTATTCTAAAGTTCGTATTAGAAGAATTAACAGATTTAAAATACTTGAGTAGTATGATACAGTAAAAGGGTATAAATCTGTGATTTAGAAATAAAAAATAAATGAAACTGCTATTGCATTAGAGATGCATATAGGATTATATCCTAACCCAAAAAATATTAGATGAAATTAACTGATATTATATTATCAAGACTAATTATCAGACACATAACACAATTATGAGGAACAAAAGAATTGATATAATTATACTGAAATCATACAGAAGATGAAATTCTTCATTTTAATAGCAGTGAAAACACATAATAGGAAAATATAGTCATAGTACTTCTGAGAAAAATATAATATAGTCTAGAGGGTGGATTTTAAAAACCAACCCGGTTTAAAACTATTACAAATTTAAATAATTACAATAACAATACTCTATTTCTATCTACAGTCACTACAAATCACAAAAATAGGGCGACAATAGTCTGGAAATACGACCAAAGTAGCTAAGAGACATGAGTATGTCAATACCGACCTATACATAACCGACTATAGTATTAAGAACAAAGTCTGTCTGAGTAATACAACTTCTATCAACAAACGAAATCACTCAAGCAGGGATATACCTGCCTACACCAAGAAAGAGAAGTAAGTAACCAGGTTAATGAAAATGAAGAGTGCATTAACAGTGGTCAGAAGAAAACGAATATCAAGAGGTAAGGCTATACATTTATGAGGTTAGGTCTTCATGTTGGTATGCACTTGAAATTCTAGAATTCACATGAAGAAGTGAAGGGGTTTATTGGAGATTAAAATGAAAGAAAAATAATCGCAGTGAAAAGAATTAAAAAAATAGATTCTCAAGCCTACCTAGAGAACGAAACTTTGAGACAGTAGGAAAAAAATGAAATTATGTATTCTGGGGAATTTGAAAGGAAGACCAACCATGTCCGAGGTAGTAGAACTGGGCTGACCCATCTTCGTTGGGGATCCCTTACCCAAATGGAAGAATGGAAGAGTTAAAAACGAGAAATAAAACGTCAATAAATAAACAAGAATGACAGCCAAAACAAAATGCATTTATTTCAGAAGTAATATGAATGGTAAATTCGGAGTTCAAAAAAAATGAAACCAGAGGATCGAAATTAATTAATCGAAGAGTAGATTTACAAAAGAGAAATGAAATTTTAGTCACAATTATATAATTAATGCATATAGAGTCAAAATCCTAAAAACAAAGGAAGAGTCTCAGAGAACATAATAATTGAGAATGTCTAATAGAAATCCATAACCATGAGTAATTCTTCCAAGAAGTAAAGTAATAACTAACGAAACTAAGAATCCATTAAAACTATAACGATTTCCCTATTCTGATATTCACAGAGGAATGGAAATTAATCGAAATGAAAATCTATTAACCAAATTGAACTCAAGTTCTAGAATGAGACGGAAGCAGTTACCTGATAAAAGCAGTGTCGCCGTGAGGAAAGAATGCTAGAATTCTGGTGGGTTTATTCTAGACGAGCGCAACACAAATTAACAATGAACACTATAAACACCAAGTAACATACCCTCGGAAAACCCTAAGTTTCATAGTATCTCCACCGTGCACGTGGCATCAAATGTGAGGAAAAAGTTGGATTGATGAGATGGCCTCATGAAACAAGGTAAGTTCATGTCAAAGCATGTAGAAAATCTCGCGAGATAAATTGTAGAGATCTCAACATTTAATAAGTAGTAATAGGTCACATGGGAGGTGATTGAAAAAGATTTAATTATTGGTACAACAGCTCTCTTCACATGGATATATAAACTTCTGGGTACAATAGATATATGTTCACAATTAAATTACTGTTAACTTCCTTGAACCAAACGAGGAGTCAGTGAATGCCAGCACGTTGGTTTCAATGTTAAACATAACGCAAGTACTTTCTAGGGTATAGCAATAACCTAACTTAATACGTTTGGAAAGGCTATAGTTAGGGGAAATATTGAGTAAGGTCTCAATAGGGTTGTGTCAAAATTTGAATTCAATGTGAGGTAAGTAAGTGTGACATTGAAATATGTTAGGGTTACCTTGGTAAGAGGACCCAGGAAATATGATAAAGTGTAAGTCCAATCATTAGTATACATTTATGAATTAAACATTCAATAATGGTATGACTGTATAATGGTAAAACAAACCTTTCACATAATACATTGAATTAGAAAAAGGGGAATTATATCAATATGATGACTACACGTTCAACATAGTTATAGTAGTATTCATTTCAAACCAAGCTAAGGTGATTAAATAAGAAACACTAGTAAGAGGGTAAAGAAATACCAAGGGGATGATAGAACTATAGTTATAAAATATATTATAATATATATGCTAGGTAAGAAGGCCTCGCATATATGTGTGTGTGTGTGTGTGTGTGTGTGTTATCCCAAAGTAATAAATTGTAAAGGAATAAGGGAATTAATAATTAAGTAGGTTCTCGAATAGAATTAAAATAAAATATATGTATAGGAGACCTCCTACATACATATATATAATTATTATCAAAAGAAGTATCCATAAAAATGAAGCAAAGAGATAGGCTAAATATAGTTAAATTAAAATAAGGAGTTGTCATAGAAAGACAATAAGAAGTTGCTTTAGCCTTAGTTGTTGTATAAGGTGTATGCCCAAGAGTATCATCACCCATAGTAGACTAAATACTAAAACTCAAGAAGAGGAAATAATGATTTTAGTATTGATTTCAGAATCTCGTCGATTTGTGACGAAAGGAAATCTAAATGTGGAAATAGAATTTCGTCAAATTGTGACGAAAACTTATAGAAACTGTTAACACTATTTAGTTGAAAAAAAAAAATTGTGTAGGTGAGAGGCATTAAAAATGGTATTATAGCACTAGCTAAAACACTGGGCAAATTATGTGCTCACACAGAAAATGCATGTTGTTGTAAAATTTTATGAAATTTAAATTTTTATAATGTTATTTTCATGTACAGTGAACAGTACTGAAGTATACAACTACGAACCATGACTAAAGGAGATGAGTTGTATGTGAAACTGAGTGATGGAGAAAAAACACCAGACCCCAATGCTTCGTTGATGGTTATGTTGCATAGAATGCAACGAGAAATGACACAGCTTAAAAGCCACAATGAAAGGCTATCCTTAGCCAGTGAGGAGAAAGACAAACTAATAAGGGAATTGACTTCCCGGAATAGCCAAGAGGGTGAAGGTTCCGGAAGGAAGAGAAAAGGAAGGGTCAATTTCTCAGAATATTCTGAGGAAGATGACGCCTCTAGAGAGAAGTATAGGCAAAAGAAGGAATTACAAGGTGAATTTCGGAAAATTAAACCTCCCTCCTATGATGGGGAAAAAGAGGAAGATGTTGAAGCCTGGCTTCTGAATATGAGAAAGTACTTTCAGGTTTACGAATATGAAAGTAACTTACGAGCCAGGCTGGCTATTTATTAGCTGCAAGGTAAGGCTACCTTGTGTTGGGAAAAAAAAAAAATGGTCCATGCCATTGATGATAAAATGGTGACTTGGGAAGATTTTCAAGTTAATTTTAAAAATCGATACTTGAATGAGCACTACTATAATGACAAGGAAAAAGAGTTTGATGAACTCAGATGGGGACCGCTCACGATTGATGAGCTTGTAACCAAATTCACAAATATGTTACGATATGTACCTTACATTAGAGAGGAGAAGGCAAAAATACAAAGGTTCTTAAACTGTCTGCTCACTGTTTACAAAGAGAAGATAGAGTTTGATAACCCTAAGAATATGGATGAGGTGGTGCATAAGCCAGATTGTGTTATTAACAATTCAAGGGTAAGAGTGAACAAGGAAAGAATTGGTCAAACAAAACTGACTTCAGTGGAAAGAAAACAAAACCAGCATATCTGAAAAACTTTGGCAGAAGACATCAAAGAAAGAAGTTCAGTAAAATGGATTAAAATCAAACTTCTCAATCCCAAACTAGGTCTAAACCAATGAATGGAAATAATAGAAGAGAGGGGACCGTTAAAATGAATGAGCCTTTGAAGTGTTGGGGTTGTGGACAACCTCATTTATTGAGGGACTTCCCACACCAAAATATCCAAACAGCACAAGTATTGGGAGAGGAAACTACGGTTAATGATGTAGCTAGGAACATCCCCAAAATCAGCACTGCCTTAGAAGATTGTCAAGAAGAACACCAGTCTGCCATGGTTGAAATGGAAGGTATGATTTTTGACCAATATATTATAGTTTTAATATATAAAGGTGCATCTTTGAGTTATATCAGTCCTCAAATCATAGAAAAATGTAAATTAAAGTTAGATAAGTTTCAGCGTTCTTGGTTAGTACAATTGGCCACTGGTACAGAACGAAAAGCAACTCATAAGTTACTCCAAAAAACCATAAATCTTAATGGATACCAAACATAATTAAATTTAAATATTTTTCTATTAGGGTCTTATGATATACTGATAGGAATGGGCTGGTTAGAAAAACAGAAGGCTACGATGAATTGTTTAGACAAGACCTTACATGCATTGACAAGGAGGGAAAGCATATCATAATAAAAGGAAAGCCTAAACCCATATCGGTGAGATAGATTTCATCTTTTCAGTTAAAGAGAATTTATAGAAAATGGTATCAGGTGTATTCTGTTCATGTAGAGGAGTTGGGACAGCAAGCAGAGGAAAATATGTTAGAAACATTACCAGTACTGAGAGGATTTAAAGATTTTTTTCAGATGAAATTACTCATCTTTCCCCCAAGAGAGGAATTGATTTTTCAATTGATTTAGTGCCAGGAGCAACTCCAATTTCTAGAACCCCATGCAGAATGAGCACTCTAGAATTAATGGAGTTAAAAATGCACCTACAAGAGTTGCTGGACAGAGGTTACATTAGACCGAGTGTATCCCCATGGAGAGCACCAGTGCTATTTGTGAGAAAGAAATATGGTACTTTTTGTATGTGTATTGATTACCATAAATTAAACAACCTAACAATCAAAAACATATATCCATTGCCTAGGATAGATGACCTCTTTGACCAAGTTAGAGGGGCAATAGTGTTTTCAAAAATTGATTTAAGGACTGGCTACCATTAGTTAAGGATTAAAGATGAATATATCAGTAAAACAACATTTAGAACTTGGTATGGACACTATGAATTCATGGTTCTACCATTTGGGTTGACCAATGCACCCGCCACTTTTATGTGTTTAATGAATAGTACCTTGAATAAATACTTGGACAAGTTTGTACTAGTATTTATTGACGACATTATAATCTATTCAAAATGTGAAGCGGAGCATAAATACCATCTTAGAATTGTTTTGTAAACTCTCAGGGAAAACAAACTGTGTGCTAAGTTTAGCAAACATGAATTTTTCAAAGATAAAATTCAATAATTAGGGCATATAATTTCAGAACAAGGATTGGTTATAGGCCCAGAAAAGATAAAAGCAATCAGAGAGTTGTATGTACCTACTGATGTATCTGCTGTAAGATCCTTTATGGGAATTGCAGGATATTATCCGAGGTTTTTAGAGAAATGTTCAGCCTTAGCCTACCCCATTAATTTCTTGAAAAGGAAATGAGTGAAATTTCAATGGACTGAAAAATGTCAAAATAGCTTTGAGCAATTAAAACTGAAACTTACTACAACACCTATTCTAAATATTGCGGACTCAGATCGGGAGTTTTTAGTATGCACAGATGCTTGTGGAGAAGGATTAGGGGGAGTACTATTATAAGAGAATTCTGTTATAGCTTATGAATCTAGAAAACTTAAGAGACATGAACAGAATTATAGTGTTTATGATCTTGAGTTAGCTACGGTAATACACGCCCTCAAGATGTGGAGACATTACCTTCTAGGAAAGAAATTTGTGCTGATGACAGATCACATCAACCTAAAATATTTCTTCACTCAACCAGACTTGAATGCGAGGCAAGCTAGGTGGTTGTCTTTCCTGAGTGAATTTGACATGGAAATAAAACAAATCAAAGGTAAACAAAAAAATATTGTAGATGCATTAAGCAGAAATGCTTGGAAAAGTATGAATAACATTGGAAGTAGTGACAACTTTGACTTAAAGGGACTGATTCAAGGGGTAGTGGACCAAGATGAAGACTATGAAAAGCTTCAGACAAAAATGATGAAAAAAGAGATGAAAGGGTATACACAAAATTAAAAGGGGATAATTTGTTACAAAGATAGATTGTGCATTCCTAATGTAGACTCCTTAAAGAAACAAATTTTTGATGAATATCATAAAAGACCCTATTCTGGACATCCTAGATACCAAAACTTCCTAACAACTTTGAGAAAGAACCTATTTTAGCCTGGAATGAAAAATGATGTAGCAAGTTACTTGGCTAGATGCATTGAATTTCAACAGGTAAAGGTTGAACATCAACATCCAGCTGGGTTGCTAAATCTTTTACCTATTTCAGATTGGAAATGGGAAACTATTTCCATGGACTTTATTACTGGGTTACCAAGAACCAAATATCAACATGACTTTAGTATGGTTGTAGTGGATACTTTGACTAAATTTGCTCATTTTATACCTTTATAGTCTACCTTTGGGACAACTCAAGTAGAAAATGTGTTTATGAAAGAAGTTGTAAGACTACATGGTGTTTCTAAAATGATCATTTTAGACAGGGACGCAAAGTTTACTGCAGCCTTTTGGAGGAGCTTGTTTGGAGGCATGGGTACTAAATTAAAATTTAGTACTGCCTACCACCCCCAAACTGATGGCCAAACAAAAAGAACAAACCAAATTCTAGAGGATATGTTAAGGATGTATGTTATGGATAGGCCAACCAAGTGGGAAGACTATTTACACTAAGTAGAATTTTCCTACAACAACAACTATCAAAACTTCCATAAAGATGAGTCCATTTGAAGCACTTTATGGCAAGAAGTGCCATACTCCCTTAAGTTGGAGTCAACCTGAATATAAACTAATACTTGGACCCGAATCTTTACAAGAAATGGAAAAAGTTGTGAAACAAATTCAGAAAAATATAAAAACAACTCAAGACAAACAAAAAAGTTATGTAGACAAAAAGAGAGTTCACCAAGAATTCAGTGTGGGTGATCATGTATATCTGAGGATTAATCCTAAGAAGAGTACTTTGCACATTGGAAGTTGTGCAAAATTAGCTCCACGATACTGTGGACCGTTTGAACTGCTGGAAAGAGTGGGATCAGTGGCCTATAAATTGGCCTTACCCATTCCTATTAAGGTTCATGATGTGTTTCATGTTTCTTTATTAAAAAAATATGTACATTATTCTGCTCACATTATTGATTGGAATGTGATTCAGGTGGAACCAGAAGAGGAATTCCTTCTCGAGCCGCTTCAAATATTGGAACGAGAAGAAATTGAACTTCGGAACTAGACCGTAGCCAGGGTAAAAGTGCAGTGGAGGCACTTTACATCCGAAGAAGTTAATTGGGAACGAGAATCTAATATGATGGAAAAATATCCATCACTGTTTACACAGTGAATTAGTTAATTATTTTTTCAACACCGAGGATGGTGTTTTTTTTTAGATGAGGAATATGTAATACTCCAAGTTCCTATGCTTTTTAATTGACAATTGAATAAGTCCAAACTAGAAGTGGAATCCAATGGAGAACTAGTATGTGGAATTATTTTATTTTTAATTAATAAAAATAAATGGAAAAATTATGTGTTCAATGACTAGATTAAGAATTGATATCTGAAACCTAAATCCATGAGGATGTGGATAAGCTGATGAGACTTTCCCACACCTTCTAGAAATCATTGGAAGAAATATTACCAAATTAGATTTGGAGATAAACATCTAATTTCCCCAATGAAGATTAAAGTAATTGGGAAGAGGTATAAAAAGCTGGAAAAGTGGAAAGGACAGCGTTAAAGTAACTCTATGAGGGAAAGCCTAGGAAAAAAATGAAGAAAGCATCCTGAAATTATTGGATGTAGTATTTGGAACTAGACTTGGGAAATCACATCGTAAATAAGCTACTCCAGGATAGACAAGGGGTTTCATATCACTAGGAGCTAAGGTCTCAACTCGGGGGTGAGTTACGGAGACAGAACTCTACAGTTGAGTGGAACTAGTAAGAGGAATTGTTATGCATGCCTAACTAACATATTTCTAATTGATATAAATTTCACATATGTAGTAAATGAAATCTAATTATGAAAGTGTTAGGATTTATATATATGTTAAATTGTTGAAGTTCAGGCTAGTGGGCTCTACTTAGTTTAAATTGTCAATTAGTACAATAAGCTATGGTAGGCCATACATTTAACAAATTATGTTATATTAGTAACATGGAAATCTGTATGCTTATATGGGTAAAAAGTCGAGTTAGCTCCAACAACCAGAATGTCTAAATCTAGTTACAAATTTAAATTTGGAGTTAGGATGTCTAACCGATAATTTTGCTAGTATTAGTAGTAAATGAAATGGTTATTATCACAGAAAAGAAATATGATTAGACATATAATTCAAGCTGCAGATCTCAAAAACATGTTTAATAATGTAAACTAATTATATAAATGCATGTACCTGAGTTATTTCTAATTCTAGAAAAATTAGATTCTTAATTCCAAGTTCATGATAATATGATAGCCTATGTTACTGAGATATATATACAAATATATATATTTGAACTACTTTTGCACTAATCATTTATATATTATTTAGCAGTAAGTATAATAATAGAAAGGGATAGCTACTCAAACAATTTCAAATCAAACTTGAGCATTTTGTGCTATACACAGAAATATTAAACTTACTGGTCTATACATTAAACTAAAATTTAAATACATAACAATTGTATATAAGAAAAAGTAGTACTAGTACAAGTGAATTCAAAGGAGACTTTTGTATTTATACTCTATACAGAAAAATGTAATATGTTGTCTGATACATTATTCTAAAGTTCATATCAGAACAATTAACAGATTTATACTATGTGAGTAGTATGATACAGTAAAAGAGGATGTAAATATGTGATTTAGAAATAAAAAATAAATGAAACTGTTGTTGCATTAGAGATGCATATAGGATTATATCATAACCCAGAAACTGTTATATGAAATTAACTGATATTATATTATCAGGACTAATTATCAAACACATAAAACAATTCCAAGGAACAAAAGAATTGATATAACTATACTAAAATCATACAGAAGATGAACTTCCTGATTTTAATAGCACTAAAAACGCATAATAGGAAAAGATAGTCATAGTACTTCTAAGAAAAAAATAATATAGTCCAGAGGGTGGATTTTAAAAACCAACCCAGTTTAAAATTATTAAAAATTTAAATAATTACAATAACAATACTCTATTTCTATCTACAATCATTACAAATCACAAAAATAGGGCGACGACAGTTCGGCAATACAACCAAAGTAGCCGAGAGACATGAGTATGTCAATACCGGCTTGTACATAACAGGCTGTAGTATTAAGAACATAATCTGTCTGAGTAATATGACTTCTATCAACAAACGAAATCACTCAAGCAGGAATATACCTGCCTACACCAAGAAAGTGAAGTAAGTAACCAGGTTAATGAAAACGAAGATTTTATTAACAATGGTCAGAAGAAAATGAATATCAAGAGGTAAGGCCATACCTTTATGTGGTTAAGTCTTCACATTGGTATGCACCTAAAATTCTAGAATTCACATGATGAAGTGAAGGGGATTATTGGATATTAAAACTAAATCAAAATAATCGAAGTGAAAATAATTAAAAAAATAAATTCCCGAGCCTACCTGGAGATTGAAACTTTGAGACGGTAGAAAAAAACCGAAATTACGTATTCTAGAGAATTTGAAATGAAGATCAGCCACGTCTGAAGCGGTAGAACTGGGTTGACCCATCTTCATTGGGGATCCCTTACCCAAATGGAATTATGGAAGAGTTGAAAAAGATAAATAAAATGTGAATAAATAAACAAGAATGACATCCAAAATAAAATGCATTTATTTCAGTAGTAATACGAATGGTAAATTTAGAGTTCAAAATAGTGAAACCAGAGGATCAAAATTAATTAACCGCAGAGTATATTTACAAAAGATAAACGAAATTTCAGTCACAATTATAGATTAACGCATATATAGACGGAATACTAAAAATAAAGGTAGAGTCTCAGAGAGCATAATCATCGAGAATGTCTAACAGAAATCCATAACCATGAGTAATTCTTCCAAGAAGTCAAGTAATAACTAACGAAACTAAAAATCCTTTATAACTATAATGATTTCCCTATTCTTATATTCACAGAGGAATGGAAACAAATCGAAATGAAAATATATTAACCAAACTGAACTGATGTTCTAGAATGAGACAGAAGAAATTACTTGAGAAAATCAGTGCGTCGTGAGGAGAGAAGGCTGAAATTCTGGTGGGTTCATTCCATACGAGCGCAAGGGAAGGTGCAGTAACCATCTCTGAAAAGGATCTCTGGTGCATGATGAAAATGAGAAAGATAAATGAACAGTGAACATTGTAAATTCTAAGTAATATACCCTCGGAAAACCATAAGTTTCATAGTATCTCCATTGTCCACGTGGAAGCAAATATCAGAAAAATGCTAGATCGATGAGATGGCCTCGTGAGACAAGGTAAGTTCATGTCAAAGCCTATAGAAAATCCCACGAGATAAATTGTAGAGATATCAACATTTAATAAGTAGTACTATGTCACATGGGAGGTGACTGAAAAAGATTTAATTATTGGTACAACAGGTCTCCTCACATTGATATATAAAATTCTGGGTACAACAGATATACGTTGACAATTAAATTACCATTAACATCCTCGAACCAAATGAGGAGTCAATGAATGCCAGCACGTTGGTTTCAATGTTAAACATAATGCAAGTACCTTCTAGGTATAACAATAACCTAACTCAATACATTTGGAAAGTCTATAGTTAGGGGAAAGATTGAGTAAGGTCTCAATAAGGTTGGGTCAAAATGTGAATTCAACGTGAGGTAAGTAAGTGTGACATTGAAATACATTAGGGTTACCTTGGTAAGAGGACCCAGGAAATATGATAAAGTGTAAGTCCAATCATCATTATACATTTCCGAATTAAAGGTTCAATAATGGTATGACTGTATAATGGTAAAAAAAACCTTTCACATAATACGTTGAATTAGAAAAAGGGGAATTATATCAATATGATGACTATACGTTCGACATAGTTATAGTAGTATTCATTTCAAACCAAGCTAAGGTGATTAAATAAGAAACAATAGTAAGAGGGTAAAGAAATACCAAGGGGATGAAGAATTATAGTTATAAAATAGATTATAATATATATTCTAGGTAAGAAGGCCTCACACACACACGCACACACAGATATATATATATATATATATATATATATATATATATATATATATATATATATATATATATATGTTATCCCAAAGTAATAAATTGTAAAGGAATAAGGGAGTTAATAATTAAGTAGGTTCTCGAATAGAATTAAAATGAAATATATGTACAGTAGACGTCATACATACATATATATAATTATTAGCAAAAGAGGTATCCATAAAAATGAAGTGAAGAGATAAGCTAAAGATAGTTAAGGTAAAATATGGAGTTGTAATAGAAAGAAAATAGGAAGTTGCTTTAGCATTAGTTGTTGAAGAAGATGTATGCCCAAGAGTACTGTCACCCATAGTAGACTAAATACTTAAAATCAAGAAGAGGAAATAATTATTTTAGTATTGATGTTAGAATCTCATGGATTTGTGACGAAAGGAAATCTAAATGTGGAAATAGAATTTCATCAAATTGCGACGAAAACTTATAAAAACTGTTAATACTATTTAGTTGAAAAAAAAACATTATCTAGGTGAGAGGCATTAGTCTTCGGTCATTGTATACTAGCCTCGAGTACCTTGGTGTTACTCAACTTCTAGATTCTAGGTAGTAGGTACTGGTTCCAATGAGTGGACAAACCTATGATTCCATTCATTCCATGTCTTTTAATCCCATACATCCATCCACATGGCTAGGTGTTGGCACGGATCTCCCCAACCATAGAATAATTTAATGGGCGGTGTGGCGGGAGGTTCAAAGCGCAAAATCATCATTTTACTAAATTCCTCCCACTCCTGAAAATTTCCCTTGTGTGTTTCCCACCACCGTGCTGGAGTTATGCGCATACCCAAATCAATCGCCTAGAACCTTCATTCCTCTAGGACAAATTTTTCCAGTGCTTCTAAGAATTATTTGACACTACCAAAATCATCAAACTAGGGAAGTTCCATTACCTCAGAGTATATGCACCAGAATTTCTTTGTAATCTTGACGCAAAGAAGCACAGAGACCTTGTGCAACCAGTTCTGCCAGTTCTCCATTTAGCCATCAGAATAAATAAAAAAACACGAAGTATCCTTCTCCTAGTTCAGCATGCCTTCAGTTATAAGGTTGATCCAGTCTTCTTCCCATGCAGTCAGTTTATATATATGGTCAACCTCATCCCCTTACACACTGGCTCTGTATATCATTCCCCCTCTGCCGGATCTAGTGGGACTATCATCTGTGTACCATTATTGTCAAAAATCATGCTTCTGTGCTTTAGGTTGATTATACCTCCCATATCAATGGCCTTATCCAATCCTAACAACGTAGGGTAGGGTTCTGCATCATCCAAAATTTGTATAACCTCAAGGTCAGCACATACCTTTACTCTCACAATGTCAACCTCAACTTGCGAAAGCCTGCAAACTAGGATGATAGTTCACTGATTAGCCATACGTAGGTGAATGGTGGACCATTCCAATTTTGGCTCTCTCATCTTCTGCCAGGTTTTTTTAGGTAAGAAATTTTCATCAGACTCCATATCCAAGATGACTTGGTCCATCTCATAGTCTCCAATCTGCACACTCATGCGCATCTCCCTACCAGTTCTCTTCTTCTTCTTGCACACTTTGTTTACAACCTTGGTTTATGTCCATGACACCTATTTTTCTGCGCAGCTATCTATTAGGGCCTCGAGATTATCTATTACTTTCTTATTTCATAATAGCTTAATGCAGGCTTGTAATAATGTCTTAACTTCATCGTCATATTTCAGTTGCATGAGAGTTCTTGAAGTGGTTTCTTCTACATCAACAAAATATTTTTCGACTTCGATGAAAGTCTCTTTTTCTTTCTACAGGTCGAGGCTTTCCTTTTTTTCAGACTCTTTTCTGACTAGTGGTTTTGTGGCAGCCTTCTCCTCATTTCCTCCAGTAGCAATGCCACTGTGTGTAATTACATTCACACTTGGACTGTCATCACGTGGATCAGATTTAACCCACTCTATGTTTTGTGTTTCCGTCTGTGTTTTTCCTGTATTTTAGCTATTAACACAGGACAATATTCAATTACATGATCAAATTCCCTAAATACCTATAGGATTTCCATGTAGGGTTTGGGTAGTCTCGTGCATAATGTCTGGCACCTCCACAGTTGTAGCAAATTAGCTGCCCTCTCCCACGACCTGTGCCTCCACCTCTCCCCCCTCCCCATCCTCGTGGTGGAGATCCTCTGCATCTAGAGGGAGATGTTGGTGATGAAGGGTCAGCCTGCAATCTAGAAAGGTTCCCTGTGTCGATCATAAAATCATATGTTTGACAGTTGTCCTCATCGTGTCCCACTGAAGAGTAGAATTTTCACCATGGTTGCTTCAGTTCTAGGACATAGCTGCTTAAGCGTGGCCAGTGGTCTATACCATGTCGCCCAGCCACCCGACAATCGGTGCACCATAGTGTGGCAGTAATAGGCCCACTAATATCCCTCTATCATAGTGGACTTGTTCCACTAGCTTGCATATAATACGACAGCAGAGGGCACTGATCTTTGGTGTGGCAAAATACCCTTCAACATATGTTCCAGACATCCATGCTAGCTTCTTTACCCCAATGTCTTCGTAAATTTTGAATTTCTAAGTGCATCGCCTCTAATTGGCTCTGAATTGAGCATCATCCCTTGGCACAACTTCTAACTTCATGGAAATTTCTAGGGATTATTCTTACGAGTAAATATTCTGTTGACCCATGGGCCCACACAGATGTGGAAACAACATGGCAATGAACCATTCCTTATGATTCTTGTCATTGTATTCAAATCCCTCAGTGTTGATGACCTTCTTTAGTCATTTTTCAGCTTCCCAGACTGATTTTGTAGGTCCTTGCTTAATATATTTTAGTTCTACTACGCATTGAGGATACGATTTAGGCTTTCGAAACTAATGCTTCAAGGCATCCTTGATCTCTTGCACTGTGGGATTCACATGTTGAGTAATGTATCACATGAGCTAATCCAAATCCCATCCTTTAAAGGCCATTGCTAGTTGTGCTCTCTTAAGAGCATCGGTATTGACATTCTGCGCACTCCACACTGCATTCGCGATGAACCAAAATCGGTCCATATCCTCATCGCCCACACCCTTAAAGGTGGGTAACTTCATCTACATAGCCATATCGTCTGCAGGTGGGAGTGGTGGTGGGGTAGGAGGATTCTTACCCTTGAGTGAGTTTGATGGTAGCATAGCTAGAGGGCTACTCTCCGCATGCGTAACACTGCTTCTGTTTGAATCAAGCGAATTTATCATAGGAATTTTCATAAATTTATCCCCTTTTTAGTTGACCCGATAGTATTTTCTATCGCGTGTTGTGCTTTCACTATAATCAGGGGTCATTCACTCGGTGTGGCTACACAAAATACCCTTTTCACACAATAGAATCTTAATCAGCAGAGGAAAATTTTGTAAGAACTTACCCCTCAATCCTTTGAAAAACCACCTTTCAGCTTCAGAATAGGACACAAAATTATCAACTACAAATTCAGTTACAAATCCACCGAAGACGGTGTCAACCCTGTGATCTATAGTCTTGGTAATATATTTATGAGTCTTTTCCAACTATTGGATTAATTTAGGTGTCCACTGCGTGACCTGATCATCCTTCCAACATGTTTGGAATTTTTCAAACCTTGCTAACCACTCCTGTAGTTCGCATTCAAAGGTTACGAAGAATATCTTGTGTATCTCTATAAAAATATACTTATTCTTTCACTCTTCAGTAGATAATTTCTTACTTATGTTTTCTTTTAGGGAAAATTCTTGAATCTGTTTTTCAAACCATTTCTCAAGTTCAGGCTTTAATGGCTGCCAATGACCTCGTGGCATCCCCCAAACTTTCTCTAAATTCTCTTGGTCTCGGCAACAAAACCATTTGGTGGCTTGAGGGGTCCTGACCCAGGTTTGAAATTGAGATTAACCAACAAAACCCTCTCACTACTCACCCTTTCGGTAGTGACCTTCTTGTGCAAGTCAAAGTCTCATCCAAAATAGTATGGGGGGTTTTGGAACGATGTGGGTGCCTTGAGATCCAACCAACCATAAACAGACCTTCGCAACAATAACCCTAAATAGTAAACCCTTTTCAGAAAGTTGAATATGCACAATATCTTGTGCAAGTTATCACAACAACCATAAATCAAGTAATAACCCTTAATAGATTAGAACATATCTTTATTCCATCAGATCTATCCAATAATAAATCATATAAGCAAAAGCACAGTTACACAAATGATCTACTTGCTGTTAGGTCCCTATATTACTATTATAGTCCTTTATTGTTGTTATTGTAGCCCCCTTTTTATTATTATTGTACCCCTGTAACCCCCATATTGTTATTATTGTTCCCTTAAATTATTATTTTTAGTTTGGCTAGGATTACATTGCGGCCCCACTAGGATTACATTATGGCCCGATGGACTCCTATATATAGAAAGGGGATTTTGTAATTTGTATCATCCAACAATTTTTCATTCATGTAATGTATTGGAGGTTTCCCCCTCGAAGTGGCTTATTTCTAAGGCATTGATATTTCTTTTCATCTATTTTTGGAGTTGTTTTCTCAACATTTGGTATCAGAGCTTTGGATTCTAGGGTTTTGCTGCTCCAAACAGGTCATCATGGAATTTTTGCTATAACTTTTTTTCTATGCAAGTTCAGAAGCTAAATTTTTTAGAGTGTGAAGCTGAAATCCTAAGGAACATCATCGCAAAATTTCAGAGCTTTGTTCGCAATATTTTCAGAGATATGATCTGTGGAAGTTAGGTCTCTTTGCAGGCTCCTGAATTTCACTTAAAAATGTCATTGCGGAATTTTCACTATAAATTTTTTTCCACGAAGGCTCAGAAACTGAAATTTTTAGAGCATGAAACTGAATTCCTGAGTAACATCATCACAAAATTTCAGAGCTTGGTTCACAATATTTTGGGAGATATGATCTATGGAAGTTAGGTCTTTTTCAAGCTCCTGAATTTCATCTCAAAGAGGTGATCGTGGGAAAATATTCATAACTATCTCTATGAGCATCGGAATGGAATTATCTAAGAAGTGACCGGAATTAAATGGACTGTAGTTTCCTTCCTATCAATTTCAGAGCCAAAGGAGTAAACAGTGACATGTGGCAAGCCATACAAGTTCGCTCTACTGAACTAGTCCATAATTAGGTCATTGTTGGAGATTGGAAATAACTTTACCTTGAAGAATCCAAATCAATTCAGACCTATGGAAATTGAAATAAGATTTAGGGGGCTACGTCAGGGCCAAATTTTAGATATTGAAGATCTAAAATCACATACATAATTTAGTTTCAATATCGAGCTCCTCAAAATCAAGAAAAAGGTGTGTATTTTTTTTCAAATTGCATAAGTCTTGTTTGAAAAAATCATTTTTAAGTGATTCCAAAGGCCTATTGAGCATAGATATCAGTATTGGGTTCTAAAATTCCTCCTAAAAAGAATTCAACACCCATTGAGCCCTCAGATTACTCTACTATGACTAATGAATATGAAGAATTGCAACATGATCTATCAAAATTACAAGAGCAAGTGCACCAAAATTCGCTCTCGCAAAGAGCAAAAAAAAAATGAAATGGATGTTTTGAAGAAAAGCATGGAAGTTAAGATGGATGATTTGAAGAAAGGCATGGAAGCTACAATGGATGGTTTGAAGAATGGTATGGAAGATAAAATGGATGGTATGGAAGAAAACATGGAAGGTTTGAAGGAAGACATGTAAGGTTTGAAGGAAGGTTTGTCAAAGTTCATACAAGAAATGATTCCTAATGGCGAAAATATAGTAGATGAAAATCATGATGAGGAAAAATAAATTTTAATCGGGATTTCATAAACTCTAATGTTGGATTAAAGAACCACCATATTCCAAAGATGGCTATTAGGAAGTTTGATGGCAAGGATCCCGTAACATGGATACTATAGATGCAGCAATATTTTGATCTCAATAATGTGCAAAACACACAAAAGGTACGCATTACAACTTTACATTTCGAACAAAATACATCTTTATGGTATCGATGGCTTTGCTCCCGTAAAAAATTTTTCAGTTGGTCAATTTTTATGGAGGAAATGATATCAAATTATGAGGATACAAAAACAAACACCTTATTTAGCCAATTGATAAATCTTATAAAAAAGGGTTTAGTGGTAGAGCACATTGAGGACTTCCAAAAATTGAATATAAGGGTAACTGATATTCCAGAGGAACACAAAATTGATCTCTTCATAGGTACTTTAAAGGATAGCATCCAACATGAAGTTCACGTTTCGGAACCTGATTCATTCGAGAAGGCATTCAGGTTGGCAAGAAAAATTGAATGTAAAATTATGGCGACAAGGAAGCCTACCACTCACTTCTATAAAGATGGAAGTGTTGCTACTCCTAGATTTCCACAACCTACAAGGTTGACACCACAAAAATTGGAAGAAAAAAGAGCAAAAGGGCATTGCTACAGTTGTGATAGAAAATACACTAAAGGTCATAAGTGTGCTGAGAAGAAATTATTTTACATAGATTGTGAAGAGGAAGAAGAAAATGAACAAGAAGAGGATATACACCAGGAACCAGCCCTAGAAGAGGAAGAAATGAATCCGACCATATCGTGTAATTCACTGGCAGGAATTACCACTCCTCAAACTCTCAAGATAAAAGGACAAATCAAGAAGAAAAAGGTAATAGTGTTGATTGATTCAGGTAGCACCCATAATTTTATTCATTGTAAGGTAGCCAAGGAATTAAATTGTTTCCTATACCCAGCACCAGAATGTCAAGTGATGGTTGCAAATGTAGGAACTATAAATTTCTCTGGAAAATGCCATAATATCAAGCTAACCATGGGGGAATATGTATTGACTAGTCCAATGCTTTCCATTCCTATGGGAGGTGTTGATGTTATACTAGGAGTACAATGGTTACAATCTTTGGGGACGGTAGCTTTTAATTTTCAAGAACTTTTCTTGAAATTTTTTTCAGAAGGAAAGGAAGTCGAATTACGGGGTATTGCGGGGAAGTCGGGAAAGATAATAAGCTCTAATGTCATGACAAAGCTTCTAAAGAAAGAACAACGAGGCGTAATTGCACAATTATGCTCACTAGAAGTTCCAACATCAAAATCATCTATTTCTGCAGATCTCCAACAAGTCTTGGACAATCATTCCAGGGTGTTTGAAACTCCCAAAGGACTCCCACCTATTCGTGATCATGATCATGCTATTCATTTGATTCCAGGAAGTGTTCCTCCAAACATCAGGCCTTATAGATATCCTTACTTCCAAAAGAGCGAAATTGAATGTATGATTGCAGAAATGTTAGAGGCGGGTATAATTCAACCTAGTCAAAGTTCTTTCTTTGCTCCTATAGTATTGGTACACAAGAAGGATGGATCATGGCGAATGTGTCCGGATTATAGGGAGCTTAATAAGCTCACCATTAAAGATAAATTTCCCATTCCTGTAATTGATGAATTATTGGATGAATTACATGGAGCAATTTATTTTACCAAGTTGGATCTTCATTCGGGATATCATCAAATTAGAATGAAGACTGAAGATATTCCAAAAACAACATTTTGAACTCATGAGGGTCATTATGAATTTTTGGTCATGCCTTTTGGCCTTACCAATGCACCTTCTACATTTCAAGGGTTGATGAATTCCATTTTCAAACCCTTCCTTAGAAAATTTGTGCTAGTATTTTTTGATTATATACTAATCTACAGCAGGTCTTGGAAGGATCATGTTCAACATGTTGACAGGGTGCTCAAACTATTGTAGGAGAAACAATTATATGCAAAAACATCCAAATGTTTCTTTGGAGTACAAGAGCTGGAATATGTGGGTCATATTGTATCTCACGAGGGTATTAAGGTAGACCTTAACAAAAATAAATCCATTAAGGAATGGAAATTCCCCACAACCATAAAGCAGTTGCGAGGATTTCTCGGGTTAACAGGGTATTATCGCAAGTTTGTTAAGAATTATGGGAGAATAGCAGCACCTCTAACAACATTTTTGAATAAAGATGCATTTTCATGGGCTCTTGAAGCAACTAAGGCCTTTGAACATCTTATAGAGGCAATGTGCCTAGCATCGGTCTTAGCTACACAAGACTTCACAAAAACCTTTATTGTGGAATGTGATGCCTCGGGAAATGGAATTGGTGCTGTTTTAATGCAAGAAGGAAGACCCATTGCTTTTAAAAGTCGTCCAATCAAAGGAAAGTATTTACAGAAACCTATTTATGAGAAGGAAATGTTAGCAATACTGCATGCGCTAAAGAAATGGCGAACTTACCTAATGGGAATACACTTCAAGGTAAAAACTAATCATGATATTCTTAAACACTTTTTGGAACAAAGACTATCTTCAGAAGAGCAGTAAAAATGGGTCACAAAGATGTTGTGTTATGACTTTGAAATAATCTACGAAAAAGGGAAGCTAAATGTTGTTGCAGATGCACTCTCAAGAAAGAATGAAGAGGTGGAAGCATTGCTTTGTGCCATTTCTATTATCCAACCAGATTGGATAACCAAAGAAAGAGATGAATGGAAGAAGGACGAAGAAGTGTGGACACTCATTCAAAAGTTGCAGCAAGATCCTAGTAAATATGATACATTTAGTTGGAAAAATGATTCCTTATGGTACAAAGATCACTTATATCTTTGTAAGAATTCCCAACTAAAACAAAATATTCTTTTGGAATTTCACACTTCTCATTTAGGAGGACACTTAGGATTTTTAAAAACTTACCACAGGGTGAAGAAAGAATTTTTTTGGGATGGCCTTAAATCTGATATTCAAAATTTTGTGGCAGAATGTTTGGTTTGCCAACAAAATAAAGTTGAGAAAATTAAGACCCCGGGTCTTCTACAACCTTTATCCATTCCAAGTCAATGTTGGGAGGAGAGTGTCCTCATGGTGGTAGTTAATAGACTTACCAAGTATGCACACTTTTATGCATTATCTCATCCATTAAAGAAAGTACAGTTGCTACTACATTTATTGACAAAATTCAAAAGCTACATGGGAACCCAAGGGTTATTATGAGTGACAGAGATCCCATTTTTACTGGAAATTTTTGGACGGAGTTATTTTCTTGTTTGGGTACTCAATTAGCTCATAGCTCATCTTATCATCCTCAATCCTATGGTCAAACTAAGATATTAAATAAATGTTTGGAAGGATATCTTCGTTGTTTTGTATCTAATAAAAAAACATAATGGGTCAAGTGGTTACCTCTCGCTAAATGGTGGGATAAAAATTCCTTCCATACTGCAGCATAAATGACCCCATTTATGGAACTTTATGGATATCATCCACCATCCATCACATCATCTTTAAGAGAAAATTCGAAGGTTCAAGTAGTGGAAGATCACATCAAGCATCAATAAGAAGTTCTCCAACTCTCAAAGGATAACCTAAATTTGGCACAAAATCGAATGAAACAACAGGCAGATCAACATCACAGCGAGAGAAGTTTTGATGTAGGAGACTGGGAATTTTTACGTCTACAACCATACAAACAAATTTCCCTCAATAAATATAAGAAGGATAATAAATTATCGCCAAAGTACTATGGTCCTTACAAGGTGTTGCAAAATATTGGTACTATGGCATACAAATTGGAGCTTCCTGCTTCTTCTCGAGTGCATCTAGTTTTCCATGTTTCATGCTTAAAGAAGGCTATAGGTGAAAATATTCCAGTTCAAACAATATTTACAGAACTTGATGAGGAAGGAAAAATCATATTGAAACCTGAAGCGGTCACGAAAACAAGAACTCAACAGCTACAAAATCGATCAATTTCATAGTTTCTCATCAAGTGGAAGAACTTACCCACTAAAGATTCTACATGGGAGGATGATAATTTTATACAGAAGCACCCAAAGCTACTCAAGCATTGAGGACCATAATTTTTTGAAGGAGAGGGGCATGTTAGGTCCCTATATTACTATTATAGTCCCTTATTGTTGTTATTGTAACCCCCTTATTGTTATTATTATACCCTTGTAACCCCCATATTGTTATTATTGTGCCCTTAAATTATTATTGTTAGGTCTACTAGGATTACATTCTGGCCCCATGGACTCCTATATATAGAAAGGAGGTTTTGTAATTTGTATCATCCAAGAATTGTTCATTCATGTAATGTATTGGAGGTCGCCTCCTCGAAGTGGCTTATTTCTAAGGAGTTGATATCTCTTTTCTTCTATTTTTGGAGCTAGTTTCTCAACACTTGCAGAAAATAAATGAATTAGAAATAAGATGCAGAATCATTCATAACATAGCCAATAAATTCATATAGAACTCAGATATCCATAACAATACTCCTTTATTACTTAATCAGTTCAAATCCCTTAGAAAACACACTTCCACGACCCACGCACATAACCAGCAGGGTCCGCACACAGCAGGACTAAGGTCTCCACGTGCACAACAAGTAGGATCTTTCTACCTAGATAATTCCACACAAACTATCACAAAATATCCAACTATATCATTCATGTTGAGACTTATTCCAAAAACGTACTTCCTAGACTCAATATATTCATTTATTTATACTATTTAGCCTATGTTATTCTATGGTCCACAAACCATGGTTTATGACCCCTTCATCTACCCTTTGATCCGTTACAATTTGTGAGTGGTTTTGACCCGCCCCAAAACCCATGTGCAAGACTAAAATATTACAAAATATAGCAAAATTGTCGGACTTAGGGGACCCCACTCCAACAACTACTCTAGTGGAATTTATCATAACAATTCACTGCAGATTACTATTCAACTTGATAAGTATACCCACCTTTGTTAGTTATTCGAACCAAGGTTTTGAGTTTCACTTCTGCTTTTAATTATAATTATAATTCTTATCCAATATTTTCATTACATATTCTTCAAGTAATAATTTAATTTGGTTTTTGCTCATAGTTGAATGTACTACAATCGAGAATTGTTCATTAATGATACAACCTGTAATTCCCCTCTTCCAGGTTTGTTCTACATTCAAGTAAAATGTATTATACATTTTGTTTATTCTATTGATTTTCCAAGCATTACTTACAATTATTTTTACTGTAGTTTTAAGGAGAAATTCTTCGAGTTTAAAGAGATAATTATAGGTATTCCCTCTCCTTGTACATACTCTTTAAGTTACTATACAATTTTCTCAATTGTAGTTCTAAGTTTCACTACCTTGTTTGTTTCAAGTTTAACTTGTTATTCTCTACATGCATTCTCCTTTTGTGATCATAACTCGGAGAGTCTGACAATCATTATCATACTGTTTCAAATTGGTCATGAGAACAATGGAGACCTTTCCTCCATTTGTTCTACTCTACATAATTTATTATCTTAAATTGTACATTTAATTGGGATGATGAGTCTAATGTAATTGTAATATTACACTGTATAATTCATTTATAAATAATTTTCTTACTATTCCATCCTCAATTCCGTTGGAGGATTTTGAATGGATTGATACGTGTAGAGATGTTAAATAATACAGATCTTAAATATTTTTAGCTATTTTATGCTTTCACATATATGACTGAGTTCTATATGAAATGAGGTATATGATAATTTCCATCTTACAACATATATACCTTTGTTTCACTTTCAATCTGAATTTTGTATCTGCATAGAATAATTCATATATGTATCTAATTTCATGTTAGCTATATAGAACTAACTCTATTAAGAATTTTACTGAAATTTATATTCCTAGATAAAATTATGATATGCATCTTACTATATCGATAATGTTTTTGTACATATACTGTAAATATTCAGTTTAATTTCATATTTTCAACTTGGACTTAAACAACAGATTTAGTCCCTGAGGAAGGGTTTAGAGATTTTGTTTGTTTGTTGAGTACTTCAATTAAGTCTATGTAATAGTATCATTGACTTAACTATATTCCTTTATAGTTAAGACACTGTCAAATACATATGACAATTAAATTTCTAAAACCATACACTATACAATACACAAAAAATCTATAATATAATGTACCTAAATTCCATCCATAATTTATGAACCACTAAATTTTCTGCATTCCAATACTGATCTAGTATCATTTATAACAGTAGGATAAAACATAAAATTTCGACAAAATGTACATACCACTGTATAAATATTGTTTTCCTCCCAACCTTGAGCTTATTCCACAACTCTCCCTTGAGTTGAGACAAATTCTTCCTTAGTGTAAACAACCCCTTTTTCTTATGAGGAATATATTATTTATGCTTGTTTTCCCTTATCTTGTTTCCATAACCACGTCCAGCTATTTTGGGATGATGTTTCCCTTGGCCTAGGCTTTTCTTTTGTTTTTATCCATAAAAGCTTCTATTAAAACTAGATTTTCCTCTTTATAGTTTTATTCTTACCCATTCTTAGTAAATTTCCACTTTACTGAGGCTTTTATTAGATCTTTTTCTCCCATCTAATAATTTTATTTTTATTTTATTTTTCTCCAAGGATTTTTGGAGAATTTTGGGAAAGTATTAGGATTACAGTCCATCCCCATTGATTTGAATTCCTAGTCTCAAATTTACTCTAGTATTTATAAAATAATAAAATTTCACATTCAATTATTTATTTCCAAAATAATATGTCCATACATAGTTTTTCCTTAGGTCCACCTGACCTTTAGGTTTATTCATTGTTTATAAAAGCTGAAAAATAGGGATATTACAGGCTACGCTTTGGAGGGGTCCAGCCCTGCGGGTCAGCCCCCTCCCCACATAACCATGCTACAAGACTATGGATGGAGTGGAAAATTTAACACAATGGAGTTTAATTCTAATTGCAGATTAATTACTCTAAATCCGATGTTTTAATTTGTAATATCCTGTTTCGGGGATATCTCTAAAACACGACAATTCCAACTAGAAATGGACTGGGAGGGCATTTACCGGATATTCCGCCTCTGAAAGAGGACAATATCCGGAGGCTAGCTGGCCCTTTCCAGAATTTGTCTATAGATCTGCTTGAAGAATCCCACTCAAAAGTGACTCGCAGCAATATGCAAATGCATATATGAGCATACCATGAAGAGACAACATTTTACAATGAGCTGTGAGACAAGAAGATGAACATATAGCCAAGAATAATGTATAGCAGCAAAAGAGTGTACAAGTTTTGAGGAAACAACCTCTCAAGAAAAGCAATGCAAGCCTCAATAATACATATACATGAATATGAAAGAACACTGTTATTTCTGCACAAACCCAGGCTATGAGGACGCAGTCTATGATAGAATATTTCTCCAAAATGATGTCAATACATGGATATGACAATATATGGCTCAAATACAATAGCGGAGAGAAGCTCTAACCCTTATAAACAGTAATACATCAATCCTCTAAAGGATTGGCTAAAACATACAAAATGGAAAAAATGCTGGAGTAGATGGGTAGCTACGGCAACTCTGGAACTAGAAATACGTAGAGAAGGTTGAATAATATGAAAATATCTGAAGCAAACCTCCTCCAATGGATCTCCAAAGTGGAATTTTTATCCTTACACTTGAGATCCCACCCTCCAATCAATCTGCAAAACCCCGCAGCAAATGCACTGTGAAAATAACGCAGTTATTGGAGCAAACTGCGCAGTAGGGGCGAGAATATGTGTTGGCCCGATGCCAAGATATAAAAATAAGCTCTCAAGCTTCCAAACTGATCCTCCAAAGGCAATAAAGACTCCCCCTCTGAAAGACAAGCAATGGAAGAGGTATTGTGGAGTCTCCACGGCAACACCCTACAACACAGTATTATGCTGCTGCAGCAATAATGTTGTCCTAGAGGATAATGCTTCGGTCTCGAGCCAAAATAATGATGGGAAAACCTCACCCGAGTAGGCTCTCAAAGTCCCCCAGGGTTGAGGGTGAGATCTCCGAACGGAGACACTTGGTGCACTAAACAGTGCTACAGACTAGTTAAACAACCAGCGTGCTCAAGAAGTTGAAATGACCAACTCAATATCATAAAAATATGCCTGAATCAAAATAGCTCTCCTCCCCTACATTTATATAGCAATTGGAGACTCCTCATGGGCCCTACCTCGAATTAGGGTTTCCATTCCTCTAGAAGCTTCCCTCCTACATTGTCATGTAGTGCTTTCCAACTCATACCCTGCTCTGGTTGAATTGGTCAAACCTCTTTGCAAATATCTCCTTTCACACATGAGGGTGTGAAATCTGGTTCCATGGCTGGTCACTTTTCATACTAGAAGGATTTTATTTATGTTTTTATTATCTTTGGGCTTCCTTACCCAATTATTCATCTCCTAAATGAGTTTAGACAAAATTTAATGTTCCAATTTATTGAGGAAAAATTTGGAACATTACATAATTTAATTAAACCATGTTTTATGAAATGTGCTTAAGCGCATTTAAGACACACTTATCCAGTGTTAACCGAAATATTGACGGCTAATTAATCGATATTTTTATGGCGGCGGGTTTAGGGGACTCTGCCAGTTTTGGCAGAATCCCTATTTTGTCGGTGCTAACTCAAATCTCCTATAGTTTTGGAGGCATTTCACTAGGAAAATTTGTTTTTACCATATTTCGAGCAATATTCAACCAATTTTGGCTCAGGAAGAGTCATTTCTGGTAGATTTTGATGTTTTTTACACATTGGAGTAGGTTTCAAAAGCAATAGGAGACTGTAAACAAATATTTTTTCACAATTGACCTAATACAAAGGACGAAACCATGGAAGTTGGACCAAGGAGATGTAGCCCAAGAGGAGTGAACTCCTTCATCAAAAAAATGTGTTAATGGATCAATTGTGATGGTTTGTTGTGTGTTTTTTTTTTGTTTGTTCATCATTTAGTTTCAATGTTTTTATGTTGAGGAATTCAACATAATATCCACAAATTTACTTGTTAAACAATCATAATCACTTCAATAAGCCCATGTACATGAAGAAAAGATCAACATTTTTAATATAAATATGAAGATGAAATTAGAAGAGTAAAACTAACATTCAAATTCAGATCAAGATGGTATTAGATCAAAGGTTATTTGCTTGATTTTTTTTCTTTAGTTTTATGGAAGTAGGGTTTTAATGGTTGCAAATGTGTGATTGTTACAAGGTTGAAGTTACAGAGAGGAGAAGGAAAAATATTGGTTGCTAGTATTGAGGTTAGGACCATAAGAAGGAGAGCTATAACATCAAAATATCCACCAAAAATTTCACTCCCAGCTGCACTTGAAGCACCTCAAGTTTTATCTCCATCTGAGATTAAAGAGGTACAAGTTATACCAGAAGATGAGTTGATTGAATAGGTACAAGTTGCAGTAGAATTTGAGCTTGAATCCACAGCCATCGTGTCAAGTGTAGAAGAGCCTAAAGGTATTTTAGAAGAGGAATAATTCAAGAAGGGTTTCTATAACCTAACTGAGAGGGTTAGGGTCTTATTTTAAGAGAGGAACAACATGATGGTTGGAGAGAATTCTAGGTCTCCACATCGAGAGGGAACCTCAGAAGGAAAGAAGGATGTAGAGAAAGATTCAAAGGGCAGTGGTGGAAATCCTCCTTCATCTCCACCATCCTCATCATCCTCCTCATCATCTGCATCAACATCATCTTCCACTTCCACCGCAAAAACCACCCATACTCATTCAAAAACCCCAAAAGGAAAAACTCCCTTACTCAAATTGGACATTAAGTTTAAACTTCCCATGTTCAATGGCGACATAAATGCAAAGAAGTTGGAAAATTGGATTTGTCAATTCGAGGTTTATTATAGAATTAAGAACCTACAAGAAGATGACATAAAGATCCAGTTGGCTTCATTACGGCTAGAAGGAGCAGCACTAGTCTGGTGGGAAGCAAAGACTCAAGAGGAAATGAGAATCCATGGTAAGATATCCATTTCTTGGGTTGAATTTACTTATTCACTTAAAAGAAAGTTTTATCCTTTAGTTTACATGCAAAATGTCATTTTGAGTTGGCAAAAATTTAGGCAACTCAAGGGTCAAAAAATTGAAGAATATACTCAGGAGTTTAGGAAAACGGCTTTGTTGTTAGGAAAAAAATTGAATTCCCAAGACACACACTTGAAATACATTGGGAGTTTACATTCCTATTTGAGACATACTTTCCTTATGTTTAACCCAAGAAATTTAGAGGAAGTTTTTGTGCAAGCCACGCATCTTTAAGCAAGGGGAAAGAACATTCAGGAAGAGGGTAGTAAAAAGAAGCCATTCAAGGGTAAGGGAAAAGAGAAAGGAGGAAAATGGAAGGGAAATAAGACTGAAAGTGTTAGGAAAGAAGGGGAGAAAACTACATGCAAAAATTGTTCCAAAGAGGGGCATGATGAAGCCCACTGTTGGAAATTACATCTTGAACTAAGGCCTAAGAAACCAAACAACAAGGGGAAACAAAATATGACTGCCACCACACAACATGATATTGGATCTGATTTCGGTGATGAGACCAAGATTATAGCCATGGTCAAAAATGGAAAATAAGCCATCGAAAGCACTAGTTCCTCAAATTGTCACAACAACACTCCAAATGAAGAAACAAAGATGGAGTTGTTACATGTAAGGGTGATTTGAAATCATACAAATATTGATGCATTATTTGATAGTGGGTCACAAGAAAACTTGATTTCAAAAGACTTTGTAAAAAATCTTAACCTTGAAACTGTAAGACATCTTAAGCCATATCCTTTGGGTTGGATAGTCAAGAATTTCAATTTACATGTTACAAGGAAATGCATATACTGGTTTTCCATTACTGCAAACTTTGTTTCTGAAGTTGAGTTAGATGTGGTTCCACTTGACATTTTAGGAATTATCTTGGGAAGTCAATATTTTTATGAAAGGAAAGAGTTATTTTATCGCCATGAGAAAAAATTTCATTTTCTCAAGGATGGGTTGGAGTATATTGTGAGATCTCATCGCAAAAAGCTGAATATTTCCTTAGTTAATGCAGGGTAGATGAAGAGAGTAGTTAATATAAGTAAAATATTTGTGCCTCTCGTGATCAAGAAAAAGGATGATATAGAATATGAATCTTTTGAAGGTTGTGATGACAAATTAGAATCTGATTTTTTTATGTGGTAAGTCAGCATGGCGAGATGTTTCAGGAACCAAATGGGTTACCTCCCAGAGAGGGGAATTCAGCATGAGATTCAACTGCAACAATATGTTCGTCTTCCAAACATTGGCATGTATCGCATGTAAATCATGGAAAGTATGGAAATAAATAATAAAATCCAATAATTGTTGAACAAAGGTATCATATGCCCATCTACTTTTTCATGTGTTTCATCAATTATTTTGGTACCAAAGAATGATGAGACTTGGCGCATGTGTGTGGATTTCCGTGCACTGAATAAAATCATGGTAAAGAATCTCTATCCACTCCCAATAACTAATTATTTGCTTGATCAATTAAGGTATGAAATTTTTTTCACTGAGCTAGAATTATGAAGTGGTTATCATCAAGTTAGAATATCTGAAGAGGACATTTGGAAAACTCCATTTAAAACTAGACAAGGACTGTTTAAGTGGCTAGTCATTTCATTCGGTCTAACCAATGCTCCAACTACTTTCATGAGAGTTATGAATGATGTATTAAGAAAATTTCTAGATGAATTCGTCATTGTTTACTTAAATGATATGTTGATATACAAAAATTCAAGAGATGAACATGTCATGCATGTGAACAAGGTACTTGATGTCTTGAAAAAAGAGCAGTTATTTTTAAAGATGTCGAAGTGTGAGTTTGGCAAGACTTCTTTAGTGTATTTGGGACACATTGTTGGAGGAGGTGACCTGAATATAGACCCTTCCAAGGTCTAGGTCATTGTGAATTTTCCCAAGCCCAATATAGTTACGGAGGTAAGAATCTTTCTTGGGGTAGCACAATATTGGAGGAAATTCATTGCTAATTTTTCTTCCATTGCAGCTCCATTACATGTATTGAAAGGTGTTAATAAAGTATTCCATTGGGGAGATATGCAGCAAAAATAGTTTTATGCTTTAAAAAAAAATATTATTTCAGCACTGGTATTGGCTCTTCGAGATATTAGTCAACCATTTTAGATCCAAACATATGTTAGTGATTATGCCATGGGAGGAGTTCTAATGCAGCATGGTAAGCCAATTGTGTTTCATTCTAATTTTTAATGGAGATGTGACTAACTATCCCAGCTATGAAAAAATGTTATATGCATTGGTAAAACTTGTAAATAAATGAAAGCACTATTTGACGGGGAAGGAAACCATTATCAATACCGACCATCAGCCATTGCAGTAATTACAGTCACAATCAAAGTTGCAGCAGTCAAGACACTTCAGATGGATGGGATTTCTACAAAAATTCCATTTGGTTATCAGGTATAAAATCATAATCTAAAATAAGGTAGATGATATGCTCTATAGTCCTATTGTAAATTCATCTATTATAATCAATAAAAATTCAGTTATGCATGAAAGTTACATTGAATAATATGCATATGATAGTGATTTTTGAGATGTGTATGAAAGCTTGTGTCAAGGAAATAAAATTAAATATTTATATTATCATGTGCATAAAAATGTGTTGTATCACTTGGGTAAGTTATGTATTCCATAGGGATAAAGAAACAGTATAATAAGGGAGTCACACCCTTCATTGATTGATGGACATTTCGGTTTAGGCAAGATGGTAGAGAATCTCCAAAGGTATTTTTATTGGCCACACATGGTTGATAGTGTACCTCGTTTCATTAGAGGATGTTCTTTGTATTCAATAATTAAGCCTAACAATAGGAAACTAGGATTGTACGCTCCACCTCTGGTACCCTCACGTCCTTGGGAGACTATCTCAATGGATTTTGTAGGAGGTCTTCCATTTTCAAGGAAAGGTCATGATTACTTGTATGTAGTTGTAGATAGGTTCAAAAAAATATGTCTTTTGATGCAATGTAAAAAAAATTACAGCTGAACATACAACTTATCTTTTCTTTCAAAATGTATGGGTTCATTTTGGTCTTCCTACTTCTATTGTAAGTGATCGAGATTCCCAGTTTGTTGGGAATTTTTGGTCAAAATTGTGGGACATAATGGAAACTAAGTTGAAGAAGAGTATAACCTTTCATCTACAAACATATGGTTAGAACGACGTGATTAAAAGGAAAAACATTCATCTTCATAGAGGTTATTGCAACAAACATCCCAAGTTGTGGGATGAACAATTGCATTACATTCAGCATGCATACAAGAGGGTGAAGCATTCTTCCACAAACACATTGCCATTTGAGGCATGTCTTGGGTACTTGCCAAGATCACCTTTGGAATTCATCTTTGAGAAATATGTCACTTTATATGGTCATAGTGACATATATAAGACAAGGAAGTTATAGAGAAAATTTAGTCGGTACATCACACAGTGCACGAACAACTTGAAAAGCGTCAAAGCAACTACAAGGCAAGGCATGATAAACACCGTGTTGATCAAAAATTCCAAGTTGGTGATGAATTTTGGTTATATATAAGCAAATAAATACTTCACGGGGAAGGTAAAAATATTAAGCCAATCCGTTATGGTCCTTTTAAAATTCTGGAAAATATTGGTAACAATGCATTTAAGCTAGATTTGCCTCCTTATTTGCAAATATATCTTGTCATCAATGTTGAGAATTTGAGATTGTTTGAGCCTCCATTTATTAATGATCAACAAGAGCATGTTTAGGTGCCATCAATATATGATTTCTCGCCAGAATATCTTGATGAAATTTAGCAAGATCTCATACTTGACAAAAGAATCAGAACTTCAAGAAGAGGGAATGTCAAATACCTTAGAATGGGACTCAAGGGACAAAATCATTCCAAGGCCAAATGGATAGAGATTGAAAGGTTTAGGGATTTGTACCCTCAGCTTCTAAATAATTGATAGTGTCTTTTAGGGTCCAAAAGGATTCTAGTGGGGAGGAATGATCAAAGGCTCAGTATTAAGCTAAAAAATGAATGTGCTCAGAAATTCTCCAAACCAGAACGATAGCAAAGAGCCTGTTACCAGGAATATGGCTTAATTCGATTCATCAAAAACCACCTTCGGAGGAAGAAGTTATGAAATACTGTTCATTTTCCTAAAAAAATAAAAAAAAAAATTGCAGAACAGTGACATGTTGATGACATAGTAGCCCAGTCAGCTTACTAGTTATATTTAGGGAATATTCTCCAGTTTTTTCTTAATGACACTGTGACAAGTGTCACAATAGGATTTGCTAGTGAACTTTGGAGGTGAAATTTTTTTTACAGTTTATCCTAAGGTTGACTGAGAATTGTTTCTGGTTTGGAATGGTGCAACCAGAGTTGGAGACATGGTGCAGCCAAGGGCCGCCACGTACCCCCTCTTGTGGACCCCTCCATAGTTTGATTGAACTGGAGGTCGAAGTTTCATTTTATATCATGTTTAAATTATATTTTTATAAACCAAGGTTTGAAACCATGGACTCACACATATATCAATTCAGGCGAATATGTATTTTTTAATCCAAAGTCTTAAACTTTTTTATGGAAATGTCAATTGGAGCAAAACTTATGTGCAGGGGTCACCACAACCTCCCTCGGACCATTCGACTGCCTTCCCACCATGCTACTGCATTGGTTCTTAACATACTATGGTCTTGAAGTATATTTATAATTAACAAGTTTCAATGGTGCGGGTTTAGAGGGTGCAACCCCGTGGGCCAGCCCCCTCCCGATATAGCCATGCTACAAGACCACGGGTTGAGTGGAAAATTATTGTAAATCTGATGCTTTAAGTTAATTAAACCATATTTTATAAAATTCGCTTAAGTGTAGTTAGGACACGGCTATCAACTGTTAAGCGCATTATTAACTTCTAATTAATCCAGAACTTTATGGCAACAGATTTAGTCGACTTTTCCAATTTTGGCAGAATCCCTATTTTTTCGGAGCTAACTGGAGTCTCCTCTAGTTTTGGAGGCATTTCACTAGGATAATTTTTTTTGACCATATCTGGAGCAATTTTCCACCAATTTTGGCTGAGGAAGAGTCATTCTTGGTATATTTTGATGTTTTGGACACATTGGAGTAGGTTTTAGAGTCATTAGGAGACTCTAAACATAATTTTTTTAAGAATTTACCGAATACAAAGGCCCAATCCGTGGAATTTGGACCAAGGAGATGTAGCCTAGGAGGGGTGAACTCCTTCATCAAAAAAATGTGTTAATGGATCAATTGTGATGGTTTGTTGTGTGTTCGTTTGTTGTTGTTAAGAATTTATTCTCCATGATTTTATGTTCAAGAATTCAACATAATCTCCACACATTTACCTTTAAAACAATAAAAAGCACTTCAATAAGCCCATGTACATGAAAGAAAGATCAACATTTTTAATATAAATCTCAAGATGAAATTAGCACAACAAAACTAATATTCAAATTCAGATCACTCATTGAAATTTTAACGTTCTTATATGTCAACATCCTCACTGAAATTGTAATATTCCTATCCCTAACTGAAAAAAAATATTCTCGTAAAAACATATTCTCATATGGTGAAAAATTATTAAATTAATTAAACTGTTTCAAAAAAATTTAGCTAGGCTTTGATCTCATACGATTTCAACTACTAAAGAGTTACCTTATCCTTTTCACCGTTTTCTTCGTCGATGCAGGGAAGTACTTGGGGGATGCATTGAAGGAGAGATTTATTTGTTTAGAGTCGGGGAGAAATGCAGTAATATAGAATCCATGGAAAAGGGTAGTGTTTTATAAGTAGAGAGGCAGTTATGATTAAAAAATGGTAGTCTTGGATAACTGGAGAGGGTGTTACGATTCAAGGTTTCTCTCATTTCCTCAATAAAAAATTATCTATCAGGAGGAAAATCCAAGCGTAGTTTCATATCTCCAAGCTATCGATTCACTTGAAAACTTGAAAAACATGTGTTCTTTGAGGTTAAATAGAAATCTAGGGAGTTCTCTGAGATGGGAGCACCATAGAATATTTTAATTTTTTATGTTGACTTAAGTTTAAGTGTTGACTTTCCAAGCCTCTGTATATGCATAAGAAGTAACAATGGTATCAATATCAATAAGCATTGATAATGGGTTGCAATGGGTTCCTTTCATCTACTGATTTCCTTAAGTATAGATATGTAATAAAACATGAATATATGGATGAGAATTCAAGAGTCAAATTTCCTAGTTAGAGGATCTCATTGGAAAATCTTTAAGGGTTGTGCGATCAAAACTCTTCTATTACAACTCAATCAAATGAATTTCGAATAGGGATCAATAGACATAATGGATTTAAACATAAGTAACTAAGCTCTTTTGAAATTAATTAGATGGGTATTTCGTGTGTGAAATATTAATGATTATATTTTCATGTAGGAAAATATATGTAGTTGCATGCAGGAAAAAGGATAACCATTGTGTTAGTATTTCATTAAAAATAAGTATAACTATTTTCAGTAGTTCCTGAAAAGAATTTATTGGAAAAGAAAAGGAAAATAATGATTAATTTTTTAATTTCCTCAAAATATGACACATTATATTTAAAAATAATAATAGGATCACTCCTATTGACATTATTTTTATTGAAAATCAAAATAAGTTAAACAAGACAATTAATGAAATATTTCCATGGGTGGTGAAAAAGAGAAGAGAATAGTTAATTTGATTTATTTTCCTTGAAGGATTTTCATGAAACTGTATGAATAGATTACCTATGTTGTTTAGTGAAAGTATCCAAGGTTTTGAGTGCAAAAATATTGATTATTTTATTTTTCCCTTGATATAGTTCTTATTGCATTGGTTATCTAGTTCAATAATTTTCGTGTTGAATTCCTTGAAAAAGAGTGCCTATAAATGAAAAATAAATCATGTTAGATTGTATGGGAAGAACCAATTCTGAATCAAATTTATTTAAATATTATGTGTGATGTTCACAAACTAATAATCATTGTGTTAGTTTATCTTGGAATAATATGTGTTTATTTGCCGTCATCTTGAAAAGAGAAAAGTGGGTTGCATGCATAAATAATATTAACCATGCATTTTATTACTTGAATAAGAAAGCATGTGTTTGTATGCATGGAAATCAAGTAAAAATACTAAATAAAATAGCTAACATGCTTTTGACTTATTGGAAAGAAACGAAATATGCATATCCATGCACTATATTAGTAACTATTTTCTTTAAAATAAAAATATGTTGGGGTGCATAAAAATATAGTCATGATATTAATTATGATGAAGGGAATATGGGATATTATATTAATATGATTTGGGAAGAAAATTATATTGCATGAAATAATGTGTTAATTCTTTTGTAGAAAATACTATGCATTAGCATGGAAGATGTAGTTGGCTTCTTTCAGGAAAAGGAGATGTGTGTTTATGCAAGGAGAATATCCATCATATTCATTAAAATGAAGTGTCATGCAAGCGATAATTAATAATTTTTTAACTCTATCTTGGAATATGGTGAATATTGTCTTGTTCTATAGTTATTGTAAAGAGTTCTCCTTTGAAAGAATATAGTTGAAATGTTGACAGAATGAACATGCAGTTGCATTCATAAGAATAGTATCTATCATGTTATATTTCTCTTAGAAGGGAACATGCATTTGTATGCATAATATTAATAATGATAGCTATTGTATTGGAAACATTACGTAGTTACATGGATAAAGAAAAGACAAGGGGCTACCTTTATTTGGATAATTCTTATCTAATTACATGCACGGGAATCAAAGCAAAGATAATAGTATCATTTAAATGAAACTCGATGGTTACAATGGTTTTCCTTGACATGCTTTGATAATTATATGCTTATATTTAATGTATGAGAAATGTTGTTAGGGGATACATGTTGCGACATTTTATTTACATTTCATGTGTGCACATGAATAGATGTTGAAAGATCACTTGAAAGATAGATTATTGGTCGATTAATACTTTATGTAATCATTATATCAAAGTATGTTAATGACAACAATGGTAGGAAATGATGGTGACTCATACAAAGGATAGGTTATGTTTAACATGGTGGTATGTAAGGAGTTAATAATCCATTCATATGAGTGTGAGCTATAGTATGATCCACTTATGGAACAACCAAGCCACAACGATATAAAGGTTAAATATTTGTGGGTAAATGATATCATGATGATTGTAATAGTTTTTAGCTAGATATTTTCTATTTAAATGATATTTCCTTGTAATATTTTATGACAATAGTTAAGGTATGGACTATGTTATAAGTCATTGAGTGAGGGCTGAACACCCTCAAAAGTATTTAATAATGAAATTCAATTTTTGTTCGTATTCACCATACGAGGTTTCTAGTGTCTATCAGTGTTCATTGATGAAATTTCTTATGGTGTCAGTTTGATTATGCTGATTCATTGCATGATTTGATGTTTATAATATAAAATATGTAACTAACTAATCTAGTTAAATGAATCATGAAAATGATAGAAGATCATGTCAGAAATTTTATGTTAATATGCTACAATAGCAATTATTAATGTTTATGTGACTCATTGTTCCTTTACTAAAGTTACTCTATGTAATGATGAAGATTATATATAATAATTACTGAGGAATATGGAATACTAATTTGGATAGCTACACATCGGTAATTTGTGTAAAATAAATTCCAACTCCATGCATTTTTATGCGAGGTTACCAGCGGATGTTAAAAGTGGTATGAGAGCTAAAGGTTGTAGAACTGGTTCTTTTTGGGAAATGTTAAACATAAAATAAGTAGAGGTATGGTATTAGAGGGAATTAGCTCAGGTATGATTTTAACAATATGTGTAACAAAATATAGAGTACACTAATTTTCACATGAGATGCATGATTCTTGTTTATAACCTTATTGAAAAGTAGTAAGTAATAAAGTATGTGGCAAAACTTTGTTCATGACATTTGAATCCAGATGAGGATAACAAAAAATAAACATTTGTTGTAGCTATGAACAATATGGAGCACTGAATGGTCAAAATGAGAGTTGACTACCATCCTTTGCATATATGACAATATTATTGATACATTTAATGAACATGACTAAAGTTAAAATGCACTACTTATAAAATATGAATGAATATAGTTATTTTGTGTGAAACAAATGCATGAATGTAAAAAATGGGGAATATCCTTGAAGAATTGGCAATAGAGTTTTTTAAAAGGGATATTGAAGGAACACATTTATATGTTAAAAGTAAATAATGAGTTGAGTAGAGAGACATGACTGTAAGAGCTAGTTGTTGATTGAGTCTTTTCATGGTTAATTAGTTAGTGTTGGATGACTAACTATTAAAAATATATGGATTAATTGGTTTCCATTTAAGCTTATTTCAAGATGTAGATAAGTGATTATGGTATATATTTCATGTGACCATATGTTGGGAACAACACACTGTGGGAATTATGAATGTGTAGATTATTACCCTAATTTTTATTGACATATACACATTAATGAATATTTGTATATAATTTTGTGCATGAAAGTATTGTATGCATGAACTAAAATGATTGTGAACATGAAATTTTTTTAAATAATGCATATTTGTGATTAACGTTGTTGATGGGATTAAGCAGGGGCACCTTAATGGAAACATAAGAACCTGTGAAGGTAAAACGTTGTTATATGAATTGCAACCATAAATAACTATAATGTTATGAAATGTATTATTGTGTTATTTGTAAAATGAGAATGTATACAACTTGTATGTTAGTTATGTTTCTAACCAATCTAGATATTATGGACCCATGCTGAGGGTCAAGTATGAATGTATGATATACATAAATGTTTCTTTTGTTTTAATGATAATGTGCATATGGTTATTTATGTAAATTATTGTGGGAAATAGTACTAAAAGAGAATTTTACATGCTAGACAATTGTGAAAGGTGAGGAGGCCTAGGATGATGACAATTTCCTTCCCAGTGGGGTTGATGGTGTTTTTATACCTTGATTTCCTCTCCCCATATTTGGTTGATCTCATTAATGAAAATGAGTTAGAAAATATGGTGAAGAGGGTAAAATTCCTAAGGCAACTCTGTTCATTTTGGAGTCGGTTGGAGCAGGACCAATTTTTTTATCATAGACAGGACGCTGTGAGAGGAATAGGTTGGACGTTTCCAAGAGGAATATTGTATTGGACACTTTGTGTTCATTGGAATTATTGATTTGGTTTGCTAGTGTAATTCTATAATAGACGTGGTATGGTCTCTATCAATGAATTTTCTAGATGTGAAAATGGATCAATCTAGTTGTGGATACCCGTTCCCATTGATTGGGAGGAGAATTCTTTTTCCATTGTGGTTCTCATAGTAGAAAAAAATAACTAATTATTGTGAAGACAATCAGCTCTGTGAAAAGAGGCAATCTCTCTAGCCCGAGCGTGGATCTAACAATGCACGAGACTATCTAATGTACACTTTCCTAGTCTATATGTAAATCTAAAGAATAAGAAGAAATAACTAGCTCTTCCTGATGCTATGCTTAATCCTTTGATGAAGGAATTGATCCAAAATCCTTCATGCTCACTCCTCAGTTCTTGTGGCATTTTAATACCTGTAGGATATTAGGAGACAACAAAAAATGTAACACAAACTATAGCATAGATTGAATACAAACTACCTAATACATGAAGGTGCGTTAGGCTACTTGTATAGATAACTAAAAAAATATGGAAAGTGAAATAGGAGTTGTATTATTGATAATATAAAAGAGAAAGCTTACAACTGTGCCCTTTATGTTGGAGGCCTCCCTTTGGTGATGTCCAAGTCCAAACTGAGGCTCTTCAAGAAATCCTTCTCCCGAATGGTAGTTTAGTAATTACCACAGTATATGGATGCAAAGGATTAATTATCACACTAGTCGAACAATGACCAACCAGTAGTGGAGGGATGAGATCCAATTCATAGGAAGGGAGACAAAGTTACGAGCCCAGAAAATAAGGAGGAAGGCCAACTTATAAAGGGAAAATACCTTATTGATAAGATCTAGAGCTCCAAATGAGAGTGCTCGACCATATCTCCATCGAACAATATCCATCTCATTGTTATGGAAGCTTCTAGTGCATGAAGCTTCTCCTACATTTCATGAAACGCTACCAGAAAGGGTTCATCACAGTTCCATCAGTCAATATACCGTTGACTGTGTTAGGTCAAAATATTCAACCTTCCATCAGCACGGGTAAGTAACTGGAGAAGAGCGCTAACCTAGAAATTTAGGGTTTGTGCTAAGTTTATTCAAAAATTCTTCAAGACATTTTATTTTAGTCTTCAAGGTATATCTTTATGTGTTTTTCCAATGTGGACATAATACACAATATTCAACACAACGAACTTCAGGATCATGGATGGGAAGTGAAAATGGTTACAAATTACTATGTAACTGATTCCCCGTAATGCATGAAGGTAGAACAAAGAGTGATGGCTGAAATTATTTACGAACCAAGCAAAGGACTCAAAACACAGCTACGAAACTTGCCAAATTAAACAAAATATACTATATGACATCTCCGATATGAATATGCCTAGTAACATATCTCTGAATAGGAATAAAATAACACATGAACCCAAGGCATGGTTGCAACCATCCATCTAAAGGAGATCATGGAAAAGGATCCACGGTATGGTCGAAACCATCCGTATATAAAGGATCATCTATACAATAATGAATACTCTATAACTCCACGTAGCCTGGATAATAATATATGTGATTTAGGGTCTTTGTCTCAATCTTGATTTATCCAATGTATGAATCTAATCATGTGAATATATCTACTAATTTCAAACATCATAGAAACCACCTGATTATCGGTCAATGATGAGAATTTTTAACAGGCACGGGAGAAACCACCAATAATGACGATGGCCCTCAAGGTACAATAACAAAATATATAAGTTTGAATAAATGTGTTGAAGTCAAACACTTGAAGAATCATCTGATCGAAGGCCAATGATTTGAATATATCATTGAATACGAGGAACTTTCCATTAAGGCATGCAAGATCCAAGGTATTGAAAAGGAGTTTCTAAACCATCTTACTAGTTAATGAGTTGAAGTCGATAGGAAGTGATTCATCGAAGGAGGACCATAATGATTCTCACATCCTTGGCAAAAAACAAAGGATATCTCAAGATGATAGGAGTGATTTAGGACAGTTTAAGAGAGGGTCAATTAATAAGAGGATGTTTGAATTTTATAAAATGAATTCTCTTGAGCATATTGGCAACACGACTCTAAAGTATGCCATCATTTGACTCAAATGGGATCAAAAGTCAAGATGAAAAAAAATGGTGATCGAATGAGAGGCAAATGGATTTTTAAAACCCATGAAGGAAAGTTACTAATGAAGGATATTCCCAACCCGACACAAAATTTCGATGAGTGTCATGTTCAAGAGTGACATGCTACCTAAAACACATAAGAAATTCCACTTTCCATTTTCCCCCATTATTGGTAACCAGTACCTCCTTATTTTTTATAGCCAACATGAAGAGGATAACATATGCAGAGTGTATAAGTTCACTCTTTGAACAAATCCATGCTAGTAATTTTAATGAGCCCTAGGAGGTATTAACTCAGTGTCGTCATGGTGACAAGCCTTTCACCATTTAATTTTTTACGAGTCCGACGAAAGAGTAACTTAGTCTATTTTTCATGTTTAGGGAGTTTGTAAAAGAAATGGAAAATAAAACTCCATCAAGTCCCTTTCCAAAAATTGTCCCCTGAATATGAAATGGTAGAAAATAATATCCAAGATAACCTCTTGACCAGGTTCGATCAAGGTATTCCTTTTTCATAAATAGTAAATCTCAGCCCAAAAATGGGATAAATGTATAATGAGATCACATCAATTCATTTAATTTAATGAGTTCGAAACGACAAGTACTGGACGATATTTTCATTTTTCAAGAGTGATAAAAATGTTGAAATATGACTTAAGGGGGGTTCCTTTTTCATTTATTTTTAACGAGTCCGAAAAAGAGATAAAATCAAACTCGTTGCATTAGTAAAAAATGATTATCTTCGCCATAAAAAGATCTACTTGTCACACAAAGGACGACAAACATTAATGATATTGAGAAAAATAATAAAATATTGGTAAAATATCTTTAATAACCTATAAATAAACCAAAATTAAAACATTTTAACCATTTCACTTGAAGTAAATTGGAGAAGCACATTTTACCCCATTTTCTTGCAATCTTCAGAAAAGTGGTGCGGCCGATCCA
>CM076582.1:1317148098-1317215598 GCA_034641835.2 Pinus albicaulis | reverse complement strand
GTGCTTAACATCGTGAAAAGCATAGGACATAGCTCTTTGGAAGGTAGCCTAGCATATTTCAAACCAAAAGGAATATTCTTATAGGAAAAGGTTCCTCGTGGATAGATAAAGGTGGTTTTATGTTGATAAGCATGAACAATATTGATCTCGTTGTAGCGAGAAAGCCCATCCATGAAAGAAAATATCTCTCTCCCTGCACATTCGTCAATAATTTGATATATAAAGGAGTGGGGCAATTGTCTTTAGGAAAATCTAAATTTATATAGTGGTTATGAACACAAACTCCAATTCTACCTTACTTTTTCATAACAGGAACAATATTAGGGACCCAATCCATCAATTCTATAGGATAGATGAAACCAGTCTTGAGAATTTTTTCGACATCTCTCTTAATGGCAACAATATTTCTTGGGTGCACAAGATCAAGTCATTGACGAACATGTTTGGAGTCTGAATATGTAGGAATTTTGTGCACTACAATAATAGGGTCTATGCCAGGCATTTCTTCACAATCCCATGAAAATACATAGAATTATTTAAAAAGAGCAGTGTAAATATTGACCTCATCGGGAGAGTAAGATGCACCGATATGGTAATTATCGATAACCCCTGGTTTAACAGATATTTTGATTGGAATGTTGGCATAAATGTTATCATTGCTTCCTTCAAACAAAAATTCTTGAACCAAAATGGGATGCTGAAGTGGGCCATTCAATTCAAATGAAACACAGGGTTCTAGACAAATAGAGATTTCACTCGGGCCTCGGAGAAAGGAGGAACGATGATGACCATCATCCCAAGGGTTTCTTTGAGAGACATAACTTCCATGATACTCTTATCAGTGGGGAATGTATCATTGAAGGGATCATCTCAATCCCATGAAATGAACTAGGGAGACTGCGAATACATGTCCAGAGATGAAACTAGTTTGTCATTGGTTTCAGAAGCTTCCCCGGAAGCTAGAAGAATTCTTTGATACATTTTTTCTACAGGGCTAAGAGGCATAACTTCACCAAAGTTTTCAAGCTCGTTGGGACTATGAATAATCCATGGATCGTGACCAGATGATATCATGTTAATAGAGGCAACATTAGGAGGTGGGAGTGGAAAATTTACCATCATGGATGAGTCTTTGAAAAGGCTCGACCCAAAGATCTCATAAGGAGTACAGGTATTCTCGACATACATAACATTTCTAGTTGAATAATATAAGGAAAAGAAAGCAAGTTGATCAACACTATTCCCCTGATGAGGAAGGCGAAGAATGTGGAATAGGTTAGAGACCATGCAAATCATGGCATGAGTCAAAATAATTCCAAGAAAAAGGTTGTAATTGAGGTTGGCATCCACTACCTCTACTTCCAGGTTTACCGTCTTTCCCTCCAACTGAATTGGAAAGGATTTGAGAATAACATACGGGCAAGAGCCTCTGTCGTCAAAAGCTTAGAGAGTGTTAGGGGACTGACGTAATAGAGGAGAGTGTTAGGATTTACTACAAAAATAAAACATTTACCGAGAGGAATAATCATCATGAAAAAGAACCAGCAACAAAACATTAACATAAACACAGATGTTTATCCAGGAAAACCTGAAATCCAGGAAAAACCCAACCAATGAAATTTCATTAGCCTTGGCCACAACCCTGGCCAATCCAGCCAAGTGAGCCTTTGCTGCTCATCTCTAGACCTACAATACAATGAAGTATTCCCAGCCTCTTATAGGCTCCATGACATGCAATACCATGGGCTAAAACCATGGGTGCAAAATACCATGTGCCCCAAAACCACTACTATTTACCCTAGACAACATTGACTCTACCCCGAGTCATGTTTACCTAACAATTCCCCCCTTAAACTTGACTTGGGGATTATTGACTAAATCTAGCCAAACCTGCTAGATGAGACAACCCCGCTCACTCTAGCTCTTCCCCCCTCAAATTTTTACCCAAGGTAATTGTTAACTTGGCATCCCCCCTATCACCTAAGTCTAACCCAAACTTTACCAGTGATTACCTAGGGGTACGCATGCCATACCAGGTCTTACAGCAGTATGCCCATTTACATGTAAAAATTAAATCCATTATAATAATATTTTTTTTTTTGTTTCATTGTTGCTATTCTTTGTATGATCATTCTCTACATTCATGATGTCCTCTCCGAAGAGGACATCATAGTTGCACATATGAAATCAATGTCCATATAAAAGGAACCCATCTACCGGATTACATGGGTCACCAGCCTCTGTAACTGCTAGTCCTCTAGGAATTCTCTTCAGATACATGGTTCATCAATTAATCCACCTGCACATCTCCTCTCTTATTTTGACATTCTTCAAATCATTTGATTGACATATTCTGTCAAACACTTTGCATGTAACCAATCCCCATAGTTTCTTACTCTATGGATTTACAGACCAAGACCTCTCTAAACCAACAATATAATTCCATAGGCTGCATTCCTCCTACAAAAATAGCACCATGAGGATAGCATGATCACAACAACACCAACATGGTTACAAGAGCAATGATCTTCTTGTCAAATTCAATTCATAATACGGATTTTTGTCAACACGTGCCACTATAACATTGCGCTCCTTCAAAGGGCAACAATGACTATCAACATCTAGTACAACATAATGACTTGATGCAGAACCAAAAGCTGCAAATCATATGTTTATTCCCACGTGGAAGATATCAGATTCATATCACTTTTTATGTTCCCGGTACTCTGGCCACCCAAGTCCCACTACGTTGCACCACAAGACAGTAACCCGTAGCCTTTCAAAGCTCTCCGACTTTGCTCTTGTTGTAGACTCCAACTTGTTCTGGTGTTCATGAGCATCACAATGGCTTCGATATCCTCTTCTTGAACATCTTGAATTCGATCGAACATTTGACTTGGGTTCTTCTATTGCAATTTCCATTCCGCATCATGGCCTCATGTGGTCTCTTTCTCCGCGTTGTTTGACGTGTCTGAATCTGTAAATAGTCTGATATTGTTATCCCATTGACTCCTCAAACTCCGGTTCCATCTCCAGTCTGGCTTTCTGCCCTCTGCGCCGTTCTGAAGAGCCTGAAATTTGTTGTTCCCTTCGCTGCATGAAAATGGAAGAGATGCTTTTCTAGTGTCATTTGGCATATATTCAGCCACAAGCAAACACTCATCACCATCACAATAGCATCGTATCAAATTCACCAATCTCTCTTGGAAAAGTTGACCCAGAGCTCTTGCTTCCTCCAGAAACTGCCATGCAACAAACCAAGTTGTTTTCGCTCCCATTGGTGCACTCAGGGACTATGCCTTCCTACTCTTGTCACAGGCCAAATTTTTTTTTTTCGACGTGCTCATTCACAATCTTGGACATTCTAATAGAATCACATGTGGAGAAATCTGTGGTTATTTCTTCTCACAAGATAGTTGCACCCAGATCTGATCTGCGTCCAGATCCAAACTTCGAAAAAAACTTAGTACCGATATCTCTGACGTGTCTGTGAGCACCCTACCACAACTTGAACTCTTTTCACATAGCAATATCACATCCATGCTACAGTTTTTTTTTCTTTTCACACCCATCTCATGACTTCAACCATGGACAACATATGCATGCACAGATTCGCATACAGTGATCTATAAGCTCTTCTAAACCCTTACATTTCATATCTAGATCTCCATATCTAGTATATTCACATGCAGATCTAACTAGATCTAGATGTAGATCTAACGCCTTCACACGTAGATCTATCCTTTTAAGTATATCTTTCCAGGAGAAAATTTTACGCAGTAGCAGTAAACCATAGATATAGAAAAATCACTAAACTCGGCAGCTTGTTCTAGATTTCAGATCTTCATAGCTCTGATACCAGTTGTTAGGATTTACCGCAAAAATAAAACATTTACTGAGAGGAATAATCATCATGAAAAAGAACCAGCAACAAAACATTAACATAAACACAGATCTTTATCTGGGAAAACCCAAAATCTGGGGAAAAACCAAACCAATGTAATTTCATTAGCCTTGGCCACAACCCTAGCCAATTTGGCCAAGTGAGCCTTTGTCGCTCACCTCCAGGCCCACATTACAATGAAGTATTCCCAGCCTCTTATAGGCTCCATTACATGAAATACCATGGGCTAAAACCATGGGTGAACAATACCATGTGCCCCAAAACCACTACTATTTACCCTAGTCAACATTGACTCTACCCCAAGTCATGTTTACCTAACAGAAAGCCTATGAATTTCCAATAGGAAATATACATGATGAAGGTAGAAGCACCTTCATCAATGACAGTCTGATGAATGTTTTTACCCATCACAATGAATTGAATAAGAAAATCCACTTGGGATGGGAGCCAAGGAGCGAAAGTTTGTAGATCAAAAGTAATAAGATTTGAATCCACCGAATCAATCCCTCTGATAGAAGACAATAATGCCTTCCATTATGATGGGCACAACTGAAGTAATTCCAATGCCTACATCGCGAAAGGCGCTTGAGCTATATCCTCTACAATGTTATAGTGCTAAGAAACTCACGTGTTCCGATTATAAGGTTAATTCCAAAGAGCTCCCTTTGGAGGTGGTCAGACAATGGAATCACCATTAGGTCTCGCAAGCTAGAGAGAACCAGAACTAGGAGTAATGGAAGAGGAAGGGGTATCTGTAGCACCATTTTCAATTGAAGCTCTTGAAGGATTCAGGTAATATTTCAATCGGGTAGCAACAAAAATAGGTTTTGTGCCAACCATAAAGACTTGGCAACTTCTGGAATATTGGTGTTTATCTACCATTTATGTTTACTGAGAGGGAAATGGTTCTTTCAAGATAGTTGGGGTCTTGGGTGCACCCTTAAGAATATGAGCAACTTCTGAATGTCGAGGTAAATCCTTGGTGTAATGATTTTCAACATATATCAAGCAAGGATACTTGGGCTTACACTTGGAAGCATCGCTAGAAAATGACTTAGTTGAATCCTATTTAGCGGTTTCAGATTTGGATGGAAATTTCCCTTTATTTTTACCTTTTTTGGACTCGCGTGTTGCAATAGATTGAAAAAAATTAACCTCTGAGGTTTTACCAAGTCCCTTCAAATTGTTTGAAGGAATGGAGGGCACAGCGGCGATAGTAGATTTAGACTTCGAAGAATCCTTTGGTATACTATTATCAGTATGGGCCAGTTTCCCAATAATGTCGTCAACAAGAGGCATAACAAGAGATTTGGATGATTTCAGGTCATTTGAAGGTCGCGGTGTGTCAGGTAAAAGCTCATATAAAGTTCGAGATTGGGAATATACCAAATGTAGATACTAAGCATGGGAGATGAATTAATCTTTCGTCACACAACCATACATGGTGGTATCTTTGGTGATTTTAGGAACAAAATATTTTTTGAACCACTCAGTCAATAATTGATCATGGATCTCGAATTTAATAAGGTGACTTGTGCACCTCCAATTGTGAATATGATATAAAATATGGGTGGTACTTGACTGCTTCAAAGATGTCAAGATATGGGTGAAGGCCTTATACCGGACGTGAAACAAGAAATGGGTGAGGAACACCATGTCCAAAGTGTTGAATCCTATTGAACACTACGATGAAGTTCAATGTACCACTGGGCAGCGGCACTCGTCAAAGTGTGTTGGAAAATACGCAGACAATTCAAATCTTCAACCCAAGAATTGGAAGAACACCATAAATTTTATGTCATGACACATACTTGGGGGTCTTCACCATATTTTCTTTCAAACTTTTCAAAACCTCGAGGAATTTAGTTTGAATTGGAGGCCAATGCAACATGTGTTGTATGGGGTAATTTGTCAACTTGGAAACATGTGGCGGTTCGAACATAGCCAGGAATGGAAAAGGAGGATGATGAGGAGAAAATGGTTTTTGGAATTTTCCCATTTGTGGTTTCCAACTTGGTTGATATGGGATCTACCCCCAATGGGGTGGGTTTTGACCTTGATAAGCATACCATCCCCATTTTTGTTGGTAAGGACCTTGTTGCAGCTATTGTTGAATGTAAGAACCATGTTGGAGCTAGTTATAAGGCCCATGTTCTGTCTGAAATTGCGGTCCATGGTCGATATAAGGTCTAGTTTGACATACTTATTGGGCGTGTTGGTACTAACCTTACAGAATTTGTTGGTATTGACCATAAGGTTGTTTGAGGTAAGTGGTAGATTGAGGCCCCTATTGGCCTTAATAACAATAACCCTGAGGAATTGGGTAGTATTTAATACCATGATGATTGGGGTAAGTGCCAATTTCAGGCCCTTGTTGGGTTTGATAGAACTGGCCCTGTGAAATTTTCTGGTATTCATCACAAGGCTTATTGGGGTGAGTTACAGTTCAACCCAGAGGAACGTTTTGACTAGTTTGGGTTTGAGGACAAAACTGAGAGTTAGTCGCAACAATACCCACTAGATTTTAGGGTTGTTGGACATACTTCTGTGAGACATTTGCTCGCGAAGCTTACTGTTACTATACATCTAATCATTGACCATAATGGTAAGATACGTTCCATTGTTTGCCATACTGATATTGAATGTTTGTTTGTTGAAAATGAGGTTTTTGAACCTAATAATACTAAGAGTGGGGTTGTTGATAAAGAAGTTGAGTCGAAGTAGAGTGACCACTTGGTAGAGTGGTTCCTATGACAATACTTGTTTCCTGTGAAAGCAATGTTCCACTTAGAATAACATAGGGTTGTCTCACACCCGAAATGGTTTCAGAGTTTAGGTTTTCACCACTTGAAAGGAGAGGGAGGTAAAGAGGATTTGATTTTCCCCCAGGCACTAGAAAGATCGTATATTTTCAACTCAAAGGTGGACCTACAGTGATCATAGATAACAGTAAGGGAGTATATTATCCTAGAGAAACATTCATTTGACCTACAGTAACTGTAGGTTGAGAAACAGGTTGAGAAACTATGACGACATTTGAGATAAATGTGCTAGAATATGGGGAAACACGAGTTGACTTAAAAATATTTGGAAATAAGGATGTAGCCCTAGAAGCTCCCGAAACAAGGCTCTCGAGAGAGGTATATTTGGGCGGAAGCGTAGACGCAACTTAACTAGAGGGAATACTCGTCACACTTCCTGCATCCTGAGGAGTGCTAACATAGGAAAATCCTTCAGGAGGGAACACAGATGCGATGTTGACTTTTGGGACATGAGTGGTAGAAGTTTCACGTGAAGTACTTTAGGGTGTCCTCACGAATGGAGCATCGTGAGCATTTGATCTTGTTTCTAAAGAAACAACTGATGAACAATAATATGATATGCTACAGGAGAAGCACCAAAGGGAATACCGTGATCATCAAAAACACTATATGCCCGTTGAGGTGAGACCATGAATGGATCAAAGAGCGGATTAGGAGGAAAGACCGTAAACTGTGCAAACGGTTTAAGACTTTCCGACTCAATATCCTCAGATGTTGATGAATGGAAATCGTCAGGTGGTGCTCACAATGAGATGGGTTGGACACATGACAACTCCAAGTTCAGCACCTTGAGCTTCAAGGGGTCCATTTGGAAATTGAAGAATTTGAGGAGGAGGTTCTTGAGATCTTACAAAAGAGGAATGAGCGGAATTCGACGATTCAACCACGATGACCTTTAGGGCAAGACCAAAGAAAGGGAAAGGTGAATCACTTTTTTGAGAAATCAAGGTTTTTAATTAACTGGGAAAGATGAGGCCATATATCTACACAGGTAGGATTTTATTGTGGCCAGTTAATTTTAGAAATTAAACATAAAATAAATCAAAAAGGGTGAACTAGGCGTAAATTATTACTAGGTATCTGTGAACTTCAATACACACCTTAGCAAATGAATTTACCAAGGTCTTACCGTCGGAAAACCAATCTCCCTGAATATTGTGTTCGGTGTATGACGCTTACAAGGTGGCCAACTCAGTTACCTATGAAAATTTTGCAACCTAGTGGGGTCTCCCAATATATAGGTGAGGATACGTGGGAGTTGTCTAATGTGTAACCGTGCGATGAGAGCGTCTCCTTATACTTTTCATATATGGAGCATAGCCCTATATACTTTCATACGTGGGACGAGATATCACCCCTGTAATGTAACACAAACTATTAGTACTAGCTGCTATGCTTAATGACGTTGGAACATGTCTCTATCCTAGACCTCTAGATGTCAATGTTAAGTTCAAATTCTTCTTAAGGTGAATTGAATAAATTTTAAATGTTATCTTTGATTATGTTTCAGTTTTGGCTCATTAACAATGTCACATTAATCCCTATAATGTAGCTAAATGCAAAAAATAATCCATTTCATTTTGATGAACTTTAAACTAATGATGGAGGAAGTGCAAACAAGAGTTGAAGACACAAAAAATGCAAAAATCTATTTTGCCCCACCAACTAGCTCAAAATTACTGAAATGCAACTTTAAAAATGTATTCATTTTCACTATCCCCAAATGCAAACTTACTGAAAATGAAATCACTTCACTTTTTCACTAAGATGTACTAAACTTTTTTTTTTTCTTTCACTTTTAATTCTACATGCAAACTAATACAATCATTGAACTAAAGAAAATAAAAAATAACCAAATGAACAAATAATTGCAAATGAAAACTCTTTTCACTTTTCTCTTTCTCGAATGGAAAACAAATCATTTCAATATTAATTTAATGAAGATGACTTTTACCTTACTCTTTCAAAACGGAAAATTAGAGCAAATAAACACTCACAAGCTTGCAAATCGAACAATTCTTATTTATGCTTGAAAACTTTCCAAAGGTCATTCGAAAGTGTAATGATGATTCTGTGCTCATGAAAACAACCTCACAAACACAAGCCAAAAGTAATGTGAATGTTGTTTGGAATGATTGCAGCAGAACTCTCCAACATAGTCAACAACTCTCTAATGACACACACAACTCACAAGTGAAGGACAACTGACCTAGAAAACCTAGAATATGATTTAACTTTTCTCAAGTATAAATAAGGTCAAAGAGACAAATCAATTATTCAAACCAAGAAATAAAAAAAGTAGTAGCATATCATATCAGACTTGAAAGACACTTTAGAGGCCAAGAAAAAATGGAAAAAGTGAAGGGAAACCCTAACTTTTTCCTATCTCCCAGATGTGCGCATCATGAGATGCAAACTAGTGTTAAAAGTCAGATCAACATGAATTTTTTATATAAAACAACCTTTTCAATGCTTCTCCAAGAGCAGAAAGAGAAGCGAACGAGAAATAAAAGGAAAATAAAAATAATTTCAACACTCAAACCATACCCAACACTCTAAAGAAAAGAGTAAAAACTATGTACACCTATAGAGACCTAAGCTGATCTGAAAATGGAATGTACTTGTTTAAGGGTGCAAGGTATCCATTTTCCTTAGTTTCAAATGTGAGCTATACACTCCAAGTGACCTCTGAAAATGTGAGAATAAACTATTTCCTATACAGAGATGGACTGTAGGGGCATTCACTGGATGTTTCACCTTTCTAGGAAAGGATGAATCTGGAGGCTACCTGGCCCTCTACAGACTCTGCCTAAGGAAATAATATGTAAACACTTAGAAGTCTTTGACATACACATACTTGAAGTTTGATGTCTTGCGGAATAAGACAAATAACTTTATGTAGCTGAGTAGGTGATTAGGTGTGTATGCAAGTTATGTATATTTGTTGTTTAACACTTTATATCAGTTTTGTTTAGCATATCATATTCAGCAAATAAAGACATCAAAATGATTAAGCAGTTCACCCCCTCCACTGGGCTACATCTGCTGGACCAAGCCTCTCAAACTAGGCTTGTCCTCTTGTATTAAAAATGCTACAAAGGCTAATACAAGAATAAGAATGTCTCAAAAGACAGATCTGACTGTAAATACAGAATCAGAAGATAGGAATTAGCTAAACATGCTCTTTCCCAAACACCAAACAGTGAAATTGTACCTGATACAGTGCTTTTCCCCAATTGGCCCTGGTGGCCCTTTAGACTTGCATGGAGAATTTCGAGGTGAAGATGACCTCAATTGGTTCTGAAACCTCTGCCATTAGACTCAGAATGTCGAAAATAGCAGAAACAGGCTTTTGAATCACCAAAAATGGATGAACATAGCACCCAAACAGCTCCAACACTGAAATGGCCCTAGTGGCCCTGAAAGCTTCCCTGAAGCTAAACAGTGAGAAGAATTCCTCTAAAGGAAAAACGAGCTGTAGAAATGGATTCAGAATGCTGAAAAACTTCAGGAATGACCTTCGTTCCACATTCACTGGCTGCACAATTCCCAATGCAGCTCCCAAACTGATTTGGCCCTAGTGGCTCCTCGAACTTCCACGAAGCAAAATCACCTGCAAACGACCTCAGATGACTGTGAAACCTGTGCCAATGGCTCCAGAATGCTCTCTACACCCAAAATCAAAAAAAAATTCGTCTTCAAAGGCCTCTCCTAGCAGAAGTTATGGCCTCTTTACTAAACTGCCTGTTTGGGCTAAAAAATCTCCACTAAATGTGGAGAACTGGAATTAACTCCAGTTAAAAGTGGCAGCAACTCCAAATATAATGGGCGCGCGCTAAAATTGGTGGACGGTTAAACCTCAACAATAAATGTAACGGTTAATACACTCCGTGTTCATATGAAATGGCGGTCATTGCAATGGTTTAATAAATATAAACCGTTTTATATTAAAACAATGGTTATTAATATAACAACCCATAACATAACCATAACCATAGTTTTAATCCGCCGGTATATGCGCGCCGAGCCCTGGGAGATGGTTCCGTGCGGACGGTTCTATGGGAAGGGGGCTGGCCCTTCGGGGCTGGCCCCCTTTCGGGCCCCGCCCAAACTTCCACACGTCATAACAATAACTCCGTTTGGAATATAAACAACAAACAGACCCGTGGCCCGTTGGTGAAGTCGTGTGGTTATAAACCATGTGGTCGGGAGTTCGAATCCGGCCGACCCATAACATAATTTTAAAACGCATTTTCCAACCCGACCTTGGGGCCACGTGGCGGCCTCCGGGCTAGCCACGTGGCGCCCTTCCATTGGTTTAAGGAACATGCTCCCTGCACACTATGGAATATTCCACTTAATATTCCTGCACAATCCGTGGAATATTCTTTAATAAAATTTTCCAAAGTCAAATTCTGGCATTTTTTTATGGAAATTGAGAAATCTTCAAACTTGAATAACTTCGCATACAGAGACCATTTTTCGAACCGCTTCGCTCGAAATCGTGAAGACGAGCTTCATCCCATTGCTCGTGTTCAAACTAGTTCGGAAAGTAATCTTCATTTTTGACCATTTTACGACACTTGGTCCTGAGCTCCTGATCACACCTCCCAAATGAGAAGGCTTTTGGTCCCCAAAAGCTTACTGAATCTCTGATCTGAACTGTACAGCACTTGAGGAACAGAAATATCCTCTTCCAGTCAGCCAAAAGAGCATACTAATGCCAAAAATGTCCTGCCTTGCTAACTGTCGTCATGGCGACTTTTTGCTGCATACGCCAAGTACTTGTCGAATCCCGACCAAGTTCTTTCACCAGAAAAATCTGAAATTGCAGGAACCAGCAATGAAACTTGCTGATATATGAGCTGAAATATTCCCCTGAATATGTGGACTTTCCAACTGTCACGATGCCCATCCAAGGCACCTCCATTCCAGAAGAAGAGCTGCCTCCCAAATGAGAAGGCTTTTACAAAGATGAAACACTTCATCATTTCTCCTGTTTACAATCTTGGAGATCAAATTAACTTTTTCCAAGTCAATATTACATTACATGCATGGTTAAAAACAAAGTAATCAACCCTTCACGTTAATCACACATACATGTTTAAAATACAAGGAAATCATCATGATCCCTGTGCTCATGCATCTCATTCTCATGCATGCAGTTTATCCTTCAACTTTCTCTTAAGTACAATCATAAGTACAAGATCCTCAATCACATGTACATGTACTTTCAAAGCTGAAATGAATATAACTTTTGCTACGATAGAGTGAGTCTCATACTCTGCTTTTCCATTCTGCAACTTGCATTCCCTTAACAAAGAAAATGCATTCAATCAAAAGACATGCAACTTTAATTGGATAAGAATTCTAACCATTTCTTACCAATCCATTTCAAAGGCGCTTCCTTTAACTGCACATCTATATCAGCATGTGTATCATCCCGACACATATCAATGATGGAAACTTCCTTCCCATTCTTGCCATACTCTTTCTCCCACTTCTTCAACTTTTGTGGAAGCATTGTTGGATTCAGAGTCCAACACCTTTCAACAGTATGTCCTTGCTTATGGCAATAAGTGCAACACATGTTCATCTTCTTGATCGCATGATTTGCATTGTTCATTGGAACTTTGGCTTCTTGCCTCCTTTCCTTCAAAAGTTTCTTGTATGTTGCCATTCTTTTCCAACATCTAGAAACACTATGGTTAAACAAACCACAAAAAGAACATGCAATTCTTTTCCCATGCTTGTGTGAAAATTTTCCATGCTTTACATGATCAAAGGAAATATGATTGAAATCAGATTTAAACCTTTCTCTTTCACCTTCATTACCTTCATGAGAAGGTGAATCGAAAGAAGAAGAAGAAGCTCCCTTTGGAACACTATCAATCCCATCAATGGTTTTAGAGCTTTCACCACTCCCTTGTTCAAGTGCATGCTGATGCACACCTTCTTCCTTCATGGCTGCTTTGGAACTTTCTCCATAAGATTGTCCATAGCCAAGACCCAAATTCTTAGGCCTTACCTCAACAATTATTGGCTCAACTATACCCTGTGCATGTTTTCCCAATCCTTTTCCTTCATATCCCATTTTGGACATCAACTTGGACCCTATGCCTTTGGTATGTTTCTCAAAAGAACCAAGTTCATAAACATTCTTATAAGAATTTGAAGACAAACTAGAATTGTTTACCTCTTCTTCAAGCTGATACTTGGCTAAGGCTTCTTTGGAAACAAGGAGTTGTGTCTCCAACTCATGCATCTTTTCCAGCTTCATGTTGGCAATACGAAGTTGGCCTTCCATTTCATGCAATTGGTCAGAAAGCAACTGCTTCTCTTCCCTCATGGAATTCAACTGCTCTTGAAGTCTAGAGCTCTTTCTTTCATCCTCATACATTTCTCTCACCATATTCATCATGATGAAAAATTCTTGCTTCAAGCCTTCATCAAAAAATCTTGTGAAGGAGGACAATTTTGAAAACTCACTTATGGAAGTTGTCATTATAAAAATGAACAAAAGAGCTTCAACCAACTCAAAAAACAAGTAGTTTGCAGAATAATAAAGCAGTCAATCTTCAACACTGCTTAAGACACCTTTCAAGCTACACAATCAAGCTAGTGATGTCAGTCAAGCAAACCAACTTTGCAACCTGCTCCGATACCATCTGATCTGAAAATGGAATGTACTTGTTTAAGGGTGCAAGGTATCCATTTTCCAAAATTTCAAATTGAGCTATACACTCCAAGTGACCTCTGAAAATGTGAGAACAAACTATTTCCTATACAGAGATGGACTGTAGGGGCATTCACCGGATGTTTCACCTTTCTAGGAAAGGATGAATCCGGAGGCTACCTGGCCCTCTACAGACTCTGCCTAAGGAAATAATATGTAAACACTTAGAAGTCTTTGACATACACATACTTGAAGTTTGATGTCTTGCGGAATAAGACAAATAATTTTCTGTAGCTGAGTAGGTGATTAGGTGTGTATGCAAGTTATGTATATTTGCTGTTTAACACTTTATATCAGTTTTGTTTAGCATATCATCTTCAGCAAATAAAGACATCAAAATTATTAAGCAGTTCACCCCCTCCATTGGGCTACATCTGCTGGACCAAGCCTCTCAAACTAGGCTTGTCCTCTTGTATTAAAAATGCTACAAAGGCTAATACAAGAATAAGAATGTCTCGAAAGATAGATCTGACTGTAAATACAGAATCAGAAGATAGGAATTAGCTAAACATGCTCTTTCCCAAACACCAAACAGTGAAATTGTACCTGATACAGTGCTTTTCCCCAATTGGCCCTGGTGGCCCTTTAGACTTGCATGGAGAATTTCGAGGTGAAGATGACCTCAATTGGTTCTGAAACCTCTGCCATTAGACTCAGAAGGTCGAAAATAGCCGAAATAGGCTTTTGAATCACCAAAAATGGATGGACATAGCCCCCAAACAGCTCCAACACTGAAATGGCCCTGGTGGCCCTGAAAGCTTCCCTGAAGCTAAACAGTGAAAAGAATTCCTCAAAAGGAAAAACGAGCTGTAGAAATGGATTAATAATGCTGAAAAAATTCAGGAATGACCTTCGTTCCACATTCACTGGCTGCACAATTCCCAATGCAGCTCCCAAACTGATTTGGCCCTAGTGGCTCCTGGAACTTCCACGAAGCAAAATTACCTGCAAACGACCTCAGATGACTATGAAACCTATGCCAGTGGCTCCAGAATGCTCTCTACACCCAAAATCAAAAAAAAAATCGTCTTCAAAGGCCTCTCCTAGCAGAAGTTATGGCCTCTTTACTAAACTGCCTGTTTGGGCTAAAAAATCTCCACTAAATGTGGAGAACTGGAATTAACTCCAGTTAAAAGTGGCAGCAACTCCAAATATAACGGGCGCGCGCTAAAATTGGCGGACGGTTAAACCTCAACAATAAATGTAACAGTTAATACACTCCGCGTTCATATGAAATGGCGGTCATTGCAATGGTTTAATAAATATAAACTGTTTTATATTAAAACAACGGTTATTAATATAATAACCCATAACATAACCATAACCATAGTTTTAATCCGCCGGTATATGCGCGCCGAGCCCTGGGAGATGGTTCCGTGCGGACGGTTCTATGGGAAGGGGGCTGGCCCTTCGGGGCTAGCCCCCTTTCGGGCCCCGCCCAAACTTCCACACGTCATAACAATAACTCCGTTTGGAATATAAACAACAAACAGACCCGTGGCCCGTTGGTGAAGTCGTGTGGTTATAAACCATGCGGTCGGGAGTTCGAATCTGGCCGACCCATAACATAATTTTAAAACGCATTTTCCAACCCGACCTTGGGGCCACGTGGCGGCCTCCGGGCTAGCCACGTGGCGCCCTTCCATTGGCTGCCAAGGAATATTCCCCAGAATATTTTGTGGAATATTCCACAGAATATTCCCAGAATATTCTGTGGAATATTCTTTTTTTAATAAAAATTTTCCAAAGTCAAATTTGGCATTTTTTTATGGAAATTGAGAAATCTTCAAACTTGAATAACTTCTGCATACGGAGACCATTTTTCGAACCGTTCGCGGCGCCGGAATCAGGAAGACGAGCTCTATCCGATCGTTTAGGTTCAAACTAGTTCTGAGCACCTTCATTTTTGACCATTTTACGACACTTGGTCCTGAGCTCCTGATCATAAGCGGAAGCAGATCCTGGCGATTGGTAAAACTGAACAAAAAATGAAACCAGAAAAGGGAAGGAAAAGAGGCAATAGCTCCCTAGTGAAGCTGCTAATTTTTTTTTAAGACAATCCGCTCTGCAGACAAAGGCGATCTCTCTAGCCCTAGAATGGGTTGAGCAACGTATGAGACTATCTAATGTACCCTTTCCTAGTCTATATCCAAATCATAAGATTAAGAAGAAATATCTACCTCCTTGTGAAGCTATGCTTAATCCTTTGATGAAGGCCTTGACCCACAATCCTTCAGGTTTTCTCCTCATTCCATTTGCTACTCAAATACCTATAGGATATCAGGGGACAACAAAAAATGTAACACAAAACAAAACATACATTGAATACAAAATACCTAACAAATCAAGGATCATTAGGCTACTTGTAAAGATATGTAAACAAATATGGAAACTGAAACACCAGATGTATTATTGATAATATAAAAAAGGAATATTACAAACATTGCCTTCATGTTGGAGGCCTTCCTTTTGTGATTCAAAGGTCTAGACAGACGCTATTCAAGTGATCGATCTCTCAAATGGGATTTTAGGCATTATCAAAGTATACAGATGCAAAGGATTAATGATGAGACCGGTCGAACAATGAGGAATGAGTAGTGGAGGGATGGGATTCAATTTATAGGAAGGGAGAGGGAGTTAGGATCCCATAAATGAAGGAGGAAGTTCTGCTTCTCAAGGGGAAATCCCCTATTTATTAGATGAAGAGCTCCAAATGAGAGAGCTCGACCATATCTCCACCGAACAATATCCAACTCGTCGTTCTAGAAGCTTCTAGTGCATGAAGCTTCTCCTCAATTTGAGGGAACATGACCAGAAAAGGTTTAATGCAGTTTCATCAACTAAAAGAGTGTTAACAACGTTAGGTGAGAAAGTGAAACCTGCCATGAGCAGGTGCAGATGACTAGAGAGGAGCGATGACCCAGAAATTTAGGGTTTGAGCTAAGCTTCTTCAGAAATTATTCAAGGCAATTTTATTTTAGTCTTCAAGGGATATATTGATGCATTTTTCGAAGGTGGATATACTGCACAATTTTCATCACATGGCACTTCAATATGAGGGACGAGAAGTGAAAATGGTGACAAATTACTGTGTAATACTAATAAATTATGTGTTGTGTTAAAAATGAAATTTGTAGATAATTGTGTAAATATTTCATGTACATCTTGATAGGAAAGGGTCTATTTCTTGGAAAGGAAATATTGGAAGTGCAAGTTACTTTATTATATTACCAATCCTATGAATATCTTAGCAGGTGCTAAGAGAATATGCACTTGATCATGATATTAATGGCCATTTTGATGATTAGAGAGTTAGGTCCTCCTTGAGTACTTTTAGAAGTACTTTGGGGATGTCTTCAGTGGGAGCTAAGACAATTCAAATGTGGTGCAGTGATTTATCATTGTGATGATTAAAATATTGGTGCTCTCTGAGTGCTTGTGGAAGTACCATGGTTAAAGTATTATTTCACATTGCATAAATAATTGATAGTTAAATGTATTTCATTGTTTAAAAATTTTGTGACTAATGTGATTGAAATTGTTAGTCATACATTATAGGGTACTTTCCATGGATTTTTAACCGGTTGTACAACCATTCTTTGAATGTTAGTGTAAAAGTGAACTTTACTTCGAAGAGTAATTGGTAAGTAGTGGTAAGTTCTTATAGAGATATTGTTTTGTTTCAATGAATTTGAATAATGTCTATGTCATAGAAAGTATAACTTGCATATTTTTGCATCTATAAATACTTATTACTCTGGATCAAACCATTCTTGTTTCATTTAATGTTATTTTTTGAAATGAAAGTCCTTCATTTTGAAGGGAAATGATTCCCTTTTGGTTTGTTTATATTTTTATATCATGAGTAAAATGTAATTATAAACATCGGGGATAGTGTTTACTACAAAGGGGGGAGTTAGTAACATGACTATTGTTAAATATCATAAAAAAAGTATTCTTGTAAAACTCATAACACGCAAAACGCATATTCCTATATGGTTAAATATTATTAAATTAATTTAACTATTTCATGAAAGTTTAGTTAGGGTTTGATTTGGTAAGGGTGAAACTACCAAAGAGTTACCTTATCCTTTTCACCATTTTCTTGGTCGATATGGGGAATTACCCAACAGATGTATTGAACGAGAGCTTTAGTGGTTCATAGTTGGGGAGAAATGGAGTAAGATAGAATCCATGGAAAAAGGTAGTCTTTGATAACTGGAGAGGGGGTTACGATTCAAGGTTCCCCTCATTTCACAGATAAAAATTCACTTATCAAGAGGATAGTGCAATCATAGTTTCATATCTCCAAGCTATTGATTCACTGGAAAACTAGAAAGGAACATGTGATTTTAGGTTAAATAAAAAGCTTAGGAGTTCTGTGAGATGGGAGCACCAAATACTCTCTTTAGTTCTATATGTTGACTTATCTTTCCTCTCTATATCTGTATGAAATAATAGTGGGTTCCAATATAAAAAAAGTTTTTATTACTAGAGGAAACTTGGGAGGTTGAAATCGGTTAATGCTTTCATCTAACTGATTTCTTTGAGTACACATATTTAAGAAAACGTGATTATATTGATGAGAATTCAAGATTCAAATAGCCTAGCTAGAGTATCACATTGGAGAATCATTTAAGGGTTGTGTAGTAAAAAATTAACTATTACAACTCAATCAAATGAATCTTTAATGGAGCTCATCAACAATAATAGATTTAAAGATAAGTAACTCTCCTATTTTGAAAGTATTGCATAGGTATGTCATGAGTGAGATGATAAGAATTCTATTTTCATGTAGGAAAATGTATAGAAAGTATCACATAGTTATGCCATAAGTGAAATGATAAGAATTCTATTTTTATGTGGGAAAATATATATAGTTGCATGCAAGACAAAGGATAACCATTGTGTTATCGTTTCTTTAAAATATATATGACTATTTCCAGTAATTATTGAAAAAAAAATTGGAAAGAAAAGGAAAGGAATGATTAATTTTTTAATTTCCTAAATGAATCACACATTATATTTTTAAAAAGAATAGGATCCATGTTATTGAGATTGTTTCTTTTTAAATGAAATAAGTTAAAGAAGGTAATTCATTAAATATTTCCACTGGTAATGAAAAAGAAAATAAAATAGTTAATTAGATCAATTTTCTTAGAAGAGTTTTCATGAAAATATATGCATAGATTACCAGACGAGAAGATTGATTATTTTATTTTTTCTTTGGATATGAAACTATATGCATAGATTACCATACGAGAAGATTGATTATTTTTTTTTTTTCTCTGGATATGGTTCCTATGAAATTGGTTATGTGGCTCAATGATTATTGTGTTGAATTTCTTGAAAAGGAGTGCATATAAATGATAGAAAATCATGTTATAGTGCATGGGAAGAACCACTTTTAAACTAGATTTCTTTAAATATTATATAGGAGATGCAAAAATCATTGTGCTAATTTATCTGGGAAGAATATGTGTTTATTGCCCATCATCTTGAAAAGAGAAAAGTGGGTTGCATGCATAAATAAAAATTACCACGTGTTTGATTGTTTGAAGAAGAAAACATCCATTTGGATGCATGGAAATAAATAAAAATGAAATAAAATACAATTTTTTTGAATTATTGGGGAGAAACAAAATATGCATATGCATGCACGAAATTAGTGATTCTTTTATTTCAAAGAAAACATGTTCACCCGCATAAAAATATAGTCACGATATATGTTCGCCGCATAAAAAATATAGTCATGATATTAATATTTATGAAGGTAATATTGGCTATTATGTTAAATCCTTAATATTTATGAAGGGAATATTGGCTATTATGTTAATAGGATTTTGGAAAAAATTATAGTCCATGAAATAATGTATTAATTATTTTGTGGATAAGTTTATGCATTAGCATGGAGGATGTAGTTAGCTTATTTTTTGAAAGGGGGATGTGTATTTATGGAAGAAGAATATATATCATATTAATGAACACGTGGTTTTATGTTAGAGATAATTATTAATATCTTAACTCTATCTTGGAATACAGTATGAATTCCCTTGTATTATAGTTATTGTAAATAGTTGTTTTTTGAAAGAAAATATTTTATTTCAAATGCTGTGAGAATAAAAATGTAGTTGCATGCACAAGCATAACATCTACCATGTTAGCTTTCTTTTATAAGGGAATAATAATAATAATAATAATATCTATTTTATTGGAAAATTTATTTAGTTACATGCATAAAAAATATGAGGGGATATTTTCTTTGGATAAGTTTTATATAATTACATGCATGGGAATCAAAGCTAAGATACTATTATTCTTTACAATGGATGATTACAATGGTTTTCCTTGACATGATTTGATAATTATATGCTTATATTTAATGTATGAGTAGTGTTGTTATAGGACAAATGTATATCAAATTATGTTGATGACAATAATGGAAGGAAATGGTGGTGATTTGTGAAAATGATAGATTATGTTTAACATGGTGGCAAGTAAATAATTAATGGTACATGTAGATGAGTGTGAGCTATAGGATGGTCCATTGATGGAATAGCTAGGCCATAGAGATATAAAGATTGAATACTCGTCACACTTCCTGCATCCTGAGGAGTGCTAACATAGGAAAATCCTTCAGGAGGGAACACAAATGCGATGTTGACTTCCGGGACATGAGTGGCAGAAGTTTCATGTGAAGTACTTTAGGGTGTACTCACGAATGGAGCATCGTGAGCATTTGATGTTGTTTCTAGAGGAAAAAACTGATGAACAATAGTATGATATGCTACAGGAGAAGCACCAAAGGGAATACCGTGATCATCAAAAACATTATATGCCCGTTGAGGTGAGACCATGAGTGGATCAAAGAGCGGATTAGGAGGAAAGACCGTAAACTGTGCAAATGGTTTAGGACTTTCCGACTCAATATCCTCAGATGTTGATGAATGGAAATCGTCAGGTGGTGCTCACAATGAGATGGGTTGGACACATGACAACTCCAAGTTCAGCACCTTGAGCTTCAAGGGGTCCATTTGGAAATTGAAGAATCCAAGGAGGAGGATCTTGAGATCTTACAAAAGAGGAATGAGTGGAATTCGACGATTCAACCACGATGACCTTTAGGGCAAGACCAAAGAAAGGGAAAGGTGAATCACTTTTTTTGGAAATCAAGGTTTTTAATTAACTACGAAAGATGAGGCCATATATCTACACAGGTAGGATTTTATTGTGGCCAGTTAATTTTAGAAATTAAACATAAAATAAATCAAAAAGGGTGAACTAGGAATAAATTATTACTAGGTATCTGTGAACTTCAATATACACATTAGAAAATGAATTTACCAAGGTCTTACCATAGGACAACCAATCTTCCTGAATATTGTGTTCGGTGTATGACGCTTACAAGGTGGCCAACTCAGTTACCTATGAAAATTTTGCAACCTAGTGGGGTCTCCCAATATATAGGTGAGGATACGTGAGAGTACAATCTGCAGTCTTGTTGTCTAATGTGTAACCGTGCGATGAGAGCGTCTCCTTATACTTTGCATATATGGAGCATAGTCCTATATACTTTCATACGTGGGACGAGATATCACCCTTGTAATGTAACACAAACTATTAGTACTAGCTGCTATGCTTAATGACGTTGGAACATGTCTCCATCCTAGACCTCTAGATGTCAGTATTAAGTTCAAATTCTTCTTAAGGTGAATTGAATAAATTTTAAATGTTATCTTTGATTATGTTTCAGTTTTGGCTCATTAACAATGTCACATTAATCCTTATAATGTAGCTAAATGCAAAAAATAATCCATTTCATTTTGATGAACTTTAAACTAATGATGGAGGAAGTGCAAACAAGAGTTGAAGACACAAAAAATGCAAAAATCTATTATGCCCCACCAACTAGCTCAAAATTACTGAAATGCAACTTTAAAAATGTATTCATTTTCACTATCCCCAAATGCAAACTTACTGAAAATGAAATCACTTCACTTTTTCACTAAGATGCACTAAACTTTTTTTTCTTTTTTTTTCTTTCACTTTTAATTCTACATGCAAACTAATACAATCATTGAACTAAAGAAAAGAAAAAATAACCAAATGAACAAATAATTGCAAATGAAAACTCTTTTCAGTTTTCTCTTTCTCGAATGGAAAACAAATCATTTCAATATTAATTTAATGAAGATGACTTTTACCTTACTCTTTCGAAATGGGAAATTAGATCAAATAAACACTCTCAAGCTTGCAAATCAAACAATTCTTATTTATGTTTGAAAACTTTCCAAAGGTCATTCGAAAGTGCAATGATGATTCTGTGCTCATGAAAACAACCTCACAAACACAAGCCAAAAGTAATGTGAATTTTGTTTGGAATGATTGCAGCAGAACTCTCCAACATAGTCAACAACTCTCTAATGACACACACAACTCACAAGTGAAGGACAACTGACCTAGAAAACCTAGAATATGATTTAACTTTTCTCAAGTATAAACAAGGTCAAAGAGACAAATCAATTATTCAAACCAAGAAATAAAAAAAGTAGTAGCATATCATATCAGACTTGAAAGACACTTTAGAGGCCAAGAAAAAATGGAAAAAGTGAAGGGAAACCCTAACTTTTTCCTATCTCCTAGATGTGCGCATCATGAGATGCAAACTAGTGTTAAAAGTCAGATCAACATGAATTTTTTATATAAAACAACCTTTTCAATGCTTCTCCAAGAGCAGAAAGAGAAGTGAACGAGAAATAAAAGGAAAATAAAAATAATTTCAACACTCAAACCATACCCGACACTCTAAAGAAAAGAGTAAAAACTATGTACACCTATAGAGACCTAAGCGGAAGCAGATCCTGGCGATTGGTAAAACTGAACAAAAAATGAAACCAGAAAAGGGAAGGAAAAGAGGCAATAGCTCCCTAGTGAAGCTGCAAATTTTTTTTTAAGACAATCCGCTCTGCAGACAAAGGCGATCTCTCTAGCCCTAGAATGGGTCGAGCAACGTATGAGACTATCTAATGTACCCTTTCCTAGTCTATATCCAAATCATAAGATTAAGAAGAAATATATACCTCCTTGTGAAGCTATGCTTAATCCTTTGATGAAGGCCTTTACCCACAATCCTTCAGGTTTTCTCCTCATTTCTTTTGCTATTCAAATACCTATAGGATATCAGGAGACAACAAAAAATGTAACACAAAACAAAACATACAAAAAATGTAACACAAAACAAAACATACATTGAATACAAAATACCTAACAAATCAAGGATCATTAGGCTACTTGTAAAGATATGTAAACAAATATGGAAACTGAAACACCAGATGTATTATTGATAATATAAAAAAGGAATATTACAAACATGGCCTTCATGTTGGAGGCCTTCCTTTTGTGATTCCCAGGTCTAGACAGACGCTATTCAAGTGATCCATCTCTCGAATGGGATTTTAGGCATTATCAAAGTATACAGATGCAAAGGATTAATGATGAGACCGACCGAACAATGAGCAATGAGTAGTGGAGGGATGGGATTCAATTTATAGGAAGGGAGAGGGAGTTAGGATCCCATAAATGTAGGAGGAAGTTCTGCTTCTCAAGGGGAAATCCCCTATTTATTAGATGAAGAGCTCCAAATGAGAGAGGTCTACCATATCTCCAGCAAACAATATCCAGCTCGTCATTCTGGAAGCTTCTAGTGCATGAAGCTTCTCCTCAATTTGAGGAAACACGACCAGAAAATGTTTAACGCAGTTTCATTAGCCAAAAGAGTGATGAAAATGCTAGGTGAGAATGTGAAACCTGCCATGAGCACGTGTAGATGACTAGAGAAGAGACCCAGAAATTTAGGGTTTGAGCTAAGCTTCTTCAGAAATTATTGAAGGCAGTTTTATTTTAGTCTTTAAGGGATACATTGATGTATTTTTCGAAGGTGGATATACTGCACAATATTCATCACATGGCACTTCAGTATGAGGAGCGGGAAGTGAAAAGGGTGACAAATTACTTTGTAATACTAATCAATTATGTGTTGTATTAAAAATGAAATTTCTAGATAATTATGTAAATATTTTATGTACATCTTGATAGGAAAGGGTCTATTTCTTAGAAATTAAACATTAGAATTGTAAGTTAGTTCATTACATTTCAAATCCTGTGAATATCTTAGCAGGGGCTAAGAGAATATGCACTTGATCATGAAATTAATGATCACTTTGATGATTAGAGAGTTAGGTCCTCCTTGAGTACTTTTAGAATTACTTTGTGGATGTCTTTTGTGGGAGTTAAGAAAATGCACATGTGGTGCAGTGATTTATCATTGTGATGATTAAAATATTGGTGCTCTCTGAGTGCTTGTGCAACTACCATGGTTAAATTAGTATTTCACATTGCATAAATAATCGATAGTTAAATGTATTTCATTTGATTAAAAATTTTGTGACTAATGTGATTGAAATTGTTAGTCATACATTATAGGGTACTTTCCATAGAGTGTTAATGGGTTGTACAACCATTCTTTGAATGTTAGCGTAAAAGTGATCTTTACTTCGAAGAGTAATTGCTAAGTAATGGTAAGTTCCTATAGAGATATTGTTTTGTTTCAATGAATTTGAATAATGTCTATGTCATAGAAAGTATAACTTGCATATTTTTGCATCTATAAATGCTTATTACTATGGATCAAACCATTCTTGTTTCATTCAATATTATTTTTTGAAATGAAAGTCCTTCATTGTGAAGGGTAACGATACCCTTTTGGGTTCTTTATATTTGTATATCATGAGTAAAAGGTAATTATAAACATCGGGGATGGTGTTTACTTCAAAGGGGAAAGTTAGTAACATGACTATTGTTAAATATCATAAAAAAAAAAGTATTCATGTAAAACTCATAACACCTAAAACGCATATTCCTATATGGTGAAATCTTATTAAATGAATTTAACTATTTCATGAAGGTTTAGTTAGGGTTTGATTTGGTACGTTTGAAACTACCAAAGAGTTACCTTATCCTTTTCACCACTTTCTCAGTCGATATGGGGAATTACCTGGAAGATGTATTCAAGGAGAGCTTTAGTGGTTCATAGTTGGGGAGAAATGAAGATAGAATCCATGGAGAAAGGTAGTCTTGGATAACACGAGAGGGGGTTACGATTCAAGGTTACTCTCATTTCACACAAAAAAATTCGCTTATCAAGAGGATAGTGCAAGCATAGTTTCATATCTCCAAGCTATTGATTCACTGGAAAACGTGAAAGGCAAATGATATTTTAGGTTAAATATAACGCTTAGGAGTTGTGTGAGATGGGAGAACCAAATACTCTCGTCAGTTCTATATGTTGGCTTATCTTTCCTCTCTATATGCGTATGAAATAATAGTGGGTTCCGATATAAATAAGTTTTTACTACTAGAGGAACATGGGGAGGTTGAAATCGGTTAATGCTTTCATCTAACTGATTTATTTGAGTACACATATCTAAGAAAACGTGAATATATTGATGAGAATTCAGGAGTCAAATAGCCTAATTAGAGGATCACGTTGGAGAATCATTTAAGAGTTGTGTAATTAAAACTTGACTATTACAACTCAATCAAATGAATTTTGAATGGAGCTCGTCAACAGTAATAGATTTAAAAATAAGTAACTATGCTCTTTTGAAAGTATTGCATAGGCATGTCATGAGTGAAATGATAAGAATTCTATTTTCATGTAGGAAAATATATAGAAAGTATTGCATAGGTATGTCATGAGTGAAATGATAAGAATTCTATTTTCATGTAGGATATATAGTTGCATGCAAGACAAAGGATAACCATTGTGTTATCGTTTCTTTAAAATATATATGACTATTTTCGGTAATTATTGAAAAAAAAAAATAGAAACGAAAAGGAAAGGAATCATTAATTTGTTAATTTCCCAAAAGAATCACACATATATTTTAAAAAACAATAGGATCCATGTTATTGAAGCTACTGAAAATAAAAAATTGGAAACGAAAAGGAAAGGAATGATTAATTTGTTAATTTCCTAAATGAATCACACATTATATTTTAAAAAACAATAGGATCCATGTTATTGAGGCTTTTTCTTTTTAAATGAAATAAGTTAAAGAAGGTAGTTCTATAAATATTTCCACAAGTAGTGAAAAAAACAAAAAAAATAGTTAATTAGATCGATTTTTTTGGAAGAGTTTTCATGAAACTATATACATAGGTTACTCATGCTAGAAGATTGATATGCATAGATTACCCATGCGAGAAGAATGATTATTTTATTTTTTTCTCTAGATAGGGTTCCTATGAGATTGGTTATCTTGCTCAATAATTGTTGTGTTGAATTTCTGGAAAAGGAGTTATATGACAAATAAATCATGTTATAGTGCAGGGGAAGAACTGCTTTTAAACTATATTTCTTAAAATATTATGTAGGAGATGCAAAAATCATTGTGTTAGTTTATATGGGAAGAATATGTGTTTATTGCCCATCATATTGAAAAGAGAAAAGTGAGTTGCATGCATAAATAAAAATTACCGTGTGTTCGATTATTTGAAGAAGAAAACATGTGTTTGGATGTATGGAAATAAATAAAAATTAAATAAAATACAATGCTTTTGACTGATTGGGGAGAAACAAAATATGCATATGCATGAACGAATTTAGTGATTCTTTTCTTTAAAAGAAAATATGTTCGCCCACATAAAAATATAGTCTCGATATATGTTAGCCCGCATAAAAATATAGTCACGATATTAATATTTATGAAGGGAATATTGGCTATTATGTTAATAGGATTTGGAAAAAAATTTATAGTCCATGAAATAATGTATTAATTATTTTGTGGATAATTTTATGCATTAGCATGGAGGATGTAGTTAGCTTATTTTGAGAAAGGGGGATGTGTATTTATGGAAGAAGAATATATATCATATTAATGAACATGTGGTTTTATGTTAGAGATAATTATTAATATCTTAATTCTATCTTGGAATACAGTATGAATTCCCTTGTATTATAGTTATTGTAAATAGTTGTTTTTTGAAAGAAAATATTTTCTTTCAAATGTTGTGAGAATAAAAATGTAGTTGCATGCACAAGCATAACATCTATCATGTTAGCTTTCTTTTATAAGGGAATAATAATAATAATAATAATAATATCTATTTTATTGGAAAATTTATTTAGTTACATGCATAAAAAATATGAGGGGATATTTTCTTTGGATAAGTTTTATATAATTACATGCATGGGAATCAAAGCTAAGATACTATTATTCTTTACAATGGATGATTACAATGGTTTTCCTTGACATGATTTGATAATTATATGCTTATATTTAATGTATGAGTAGTGTTTTTATAGGACAAATGTATATCAAATTATGTCGATGACAATAATGGAAGGAAATGGTGGTGATTTGTGAAAATGATAGATTATGTTTAACATGGTGGCAAGTAAATAATTAATGGTACATGTAGATGAGTGTGAGCTATAGGATGGTCCATTGATGGAATAGCTAGGCCATAGAGATATAAAGATTGAATATTTGTGGGAAAATGATATCATGATGATTGTAATAGGTTTTAGCTAGATATTTTCCATTTAAATGATATTTCCTTGTAATATTTTATGACAATGATTAGATTATGGACTCCCTTATAAGCCATTGAGTGAGGGGTGAACACCCTCACAATGATTTAATAATAAAATTAAACATTTACTGGTTTTCACCCTAGGAAGTATCTACCGTATATCAATATTCAATGATGTGATTACTTATGATGTTAATTTGATGATGTTCATTCTTTTCATGGTGTGATATTTATAATATCAAATATGTGGTTAATTAATCTAATTAAAAGAATGTAACCACCCTCTTAGCCACTAACGAATGGTTAAGTCTTTTTATTAATTATAGATTAAATATGACTGCTGTTATTTTAAATTGGAATTTTAGAACAAAACAAATTTTGATTTTTAATAAAAGATTTTCTTGTGGAATTTATTTCCTGAGTAAAAACTGATGGTAAAAGTAAATCAAGATTCTGGAAGTAGTTGAACAGAAAAGCAATTCCACAGTTACCCAAGAAAACTCTGGGATAAGTAAAAGATTCCAAGGAGGGTTAGGGTTTCTGTGGAAAGGGGGAATACAGTCATTTTTAGAAAGAGATTTCTTTGAGAATAGACTGTCACTGGAGTCGGAGAACTGGACCAGATTGTCCCAAGTTCTGCTCCAGAATTTACTGCTACCACAGTTGGAGAAATCGGACCGGAATGTCCAAGTTTCCTCCTTCAGAACTCTATGTTCAACAGGAAGCCCAGACTTGAAGCTAGGGGGGAACTGTGGGACGTAATAGCCCCAGTTCGTGGAAGGGAGCAAAAAGCATACCATCAGAACATTTAGATTACAGATGAGTAAAAATTGCAGTAGCATTTCATTCCTGTTTAAATTAGGTTATTAATGTGCATACTGCTTAATAAGATTTTGATGTGAAAAGTAGTTCTGTATAACTATGGTTGTTCAAATTAGATAGAAGGTTTCAGTACAATACATTAGTATCTTATGGTTAATTTACTCTGAAAAATTATTTCATTAGTGGAAACTGGAAAATTTACTCTGCAGGAAATAAAGAGAAAATAATTGTAACAATGTTGAAAAAACTAGATTACTGTACCAGTAGTATAGGGGTAGCAACATCAGAGAGAAAGAAAGGGCAAAAATAGATATTTACTCAGATAAGCATTTAACTATGAAATACAAAAGACCTGAACGAGTTACTATAGCAGCTAGTTACCATAGAAAACAGGAAAATTACTGTCAGGATGGCTGATACCCATAACGCCCGTAAGGTTGAGTCTCTGCCAAGCCTCCTCCTATGATAAGCACGGACAGACGGTGGTCCGGACACCAGAAGTGGTTTCTAGTTAATTAAACAGAACTTTACACAAAATATAGTGCGGTATACCCTCCTTATTAACATAAATTGACGAACCATGAAACCCTCATGAGCATAGAAGAACCCAACCAGAACAGGCAGAGAAGAATGTAAACAGAGACAAACATTCATCCAGAGGAAGCTCGCAAGTCGAGAAAATAAGAGAATTCATAGTATGCACCAACCTTCATAAATCAACTGAAAACAAATACGCATTACACTATCAACTTCTGAAGCAAACTTTATGTAGAGATTGCCGAATAGAACTCCAAGTAATTATGACTTGTTAGATAAAATAAACGAAAATATATATAAGCGGAAAAGATCCAGTTCTCACTCTAAGCGATGAAAATTGTAACACTGTTCAGCAAAGGAATAGGAGAGAACACGGGTAGCAACCCGGCATTTCACTGTGACAAAATTTATACATGTCAAATAACTTAAACCAAACTTAAACTGGCAAAATGGAACCCTCCTAACGGCGGAGCCAGTAGGCATTATCCGAACTCAAGCATGACTTAAGTGCCGAATAGCGTATCCTATTTGATATTACGCCGACGGTGGAATGCAAGGCCGCAGGTTCGAAACCTGGACAAAAACCCCATAACAAATATCATGAACCAACGTGAGAAAACTAAGGGAAAAGCTTAGGGTTCATGCACGCCAAGTGGTAAATACCTGTGTATAGGTGCAGAAGTTAGGAATTCGTTCAAGCCGTCGAAACTCTGTGGCCAGCCGGAGTTTCTCTGGAGGAGGAAGAGCGATGGGTATCGATACCTGACAGCAGATGTGAGCAGCGTTAAATTAGCACAACCCCAAACATTTAAATTGGGAATGTAACTTGTAATCATAAGAAAATAACAACGGAGGACAGAGCCGAGAGTACAGGGTAGGAAATTACCTGTGGCAAGACAAAGAGAACTACAGTCCTCGGTAGAACTAAAACCTCGCTACCAGTTCCAGGAGGGCGCCGCAACGGGGTATAAAAAAAAAGATAAGGGTTGATAAGTATAAACAAACAAAAAATAACAAACTAAAGAGTGAACGTCTGCAAAACCTACTTACACAAATGCTGGAAGTGCCGGAGCGATTACCTATAGACGGGGCCGCCTGGGAAATGCCATTCTTCTGGATGCAAAGAGTGAACAGTCGAAAATTGTGACATAACAGAAACCCTCTCCAGAACCTACGCCGAGGCGCAAAAATGAGCTATGGTTACGGTTACAAGCCAAAGTCATTAACAAACCCTAGAATGAGACCACCGTAGGATCAAACGCTGATCAACGGTGTAATGTGTTACAAGTGTCAAGCATTTACTGTGGTCCAGTTGCCAGATCATCAACCATAATGAATTTCGCATTAACACAAAACATATGAGTTAAGATCTCCTGTACGCGGTACAAACCCCGATCACATAAAGTATGCGTAGTGGCCAATTAAAATAATTCACAAGTACGCTATGATAACCGGATAAATTAATGGTTAATAAATCAATTCGGATCATTGTGCCAGTTCAAAGTTCCACGGTAAATCTATTTAATCCAAACAAATTTATTATCGTACCAAGGATGCAGACACATATGAAAAACCCTATCAAGTGCCAGCTCATTCAAATGCTGTCGTATCATATACAAATTTGATAGGATAAATTTTTATTTTTTTTTGTATATAGTAACTTTAAGTGTTTGATTGTTACAAGTGGTATCAGAGCGGCGTTACAACGCTGGGCCCTATGGGGTCGACTGACGTTAAACTGTATGTTACTCATGCACAGTTCAGAATTTAGATGGAAAGACAGGTGAGACGGACATCCTCGCAACCGCCACCGCGAAATGGCGGAGAAATGCAGTCTCCACCAGAGGGTAACCCAGAAATGTGGGTTCAGCTGGGGATAGAATAGCACCAGCGGTCAAACAAACTGATGGAAGAGAAACAACAACAGACTCGCATTTTATTGCACGCAGTACAATAGTTGCAGGAGGAAATGGAAAGAGTACGAAGGGAAAACGCAAGAATGAAGTAGGAACAGGAGAGGATCTTAAAGAGTCTCTCTGATAAACAGAATCAAAGGAATGAAAACCCCAGTGCTGGCAGAGAATTCCAAGATGGGAATGAACAGCGGACGGATGAACAAGATGCAAGTCGGAAAGAAAAAAGTCTGTCACAGCGAAGTAACCTAAACAGAAATTTTAATGAAGCTGAATCTGAGAATGAAACCGAACGGAAGGCAGGTAAAAGGAAGAAAGTAGAATTACATGGAGAATTTAAAAAAATAAAGCCACCTACGTTCGATGGAGAAAAATAAGAAGTGGCAGAAGCATGGCTGATTAACATGAACAAGTACTTTCAGGTGTATGACTATGAAAGTAGTCTTAAAGCACGGTTAGCCATTTACCAGCTGAAAGATAAAGCCACTTTATGGTGGGAAGAAGTGAAGAACGTGCGGGGAATAGAGGATCAGGATGTGACATGTGATAAGTTTCAACAGTACTTCAAGGACAAGTACTTGACTGAGTGTTTTTATGATGAAAAGGCTCGAGAATTCCATGACTTGAGGTTAGGAAAAATGACCATGGACGAGTTCATCACTAAATTCACATCATTATTGCGCTATGTACCGTACTTAATAGACGAGAAGGCCAAAGTCCAAATATTTTTGAGCAGTTTACCTGCTCATATGAAGGAGCGTATTGAATTTGTAAATCCCAAGACAATGGATGAGGCCATTAGAAAGGCGAGGTTGTGTTACCAGCAAGCAAAAAACAAGATGGACCAAGGGAAAGGGTGGCAATCAAAGAAAGAAAATAAAAACAGTGCTGGTTTCAAAAGAGGCAAAACCAGTAATTTTAGAAGCGCAGCCAGGAATTCAATTAATAAGCAGTTTGGTAGGAACCATCAGAGGATCAGATGGCCTGGAGAAGACAGAACTGTGGAGGCTTCTAGCAAACCTGAGCAACCTCAAAGTCAGAAGGCACCTCTGCAGTGTTGGGGCTGCGGAGCAGCGCACTACTACCGATATTTCCCACAGCGGGGTAAAACCGAAGCAGTAACAAATTTACAGGAGGCCTCTACTGTGGGGATGTTGCCCGAAGCATACCCAGAATTAACGCGGCATTGGAGGACCGGCAAGCTGATTTTCAACCTACCATGATAGAGCTGGAAGGTAAATTATTTTCCCAAACTGTTTCTGTTTTGATAGACCCAGGAGCAAGTCTAAGTTACATAAGTCCTAAATTAGTAGAAATCTGTAAGTTGCCAAGTCAAAAATTTAAGAAGGCCTGGTTGGTTCAGTTAGCTACAGGAGATAAAAGAAAATTTAGTGCCAAGATACCGAATTGTGCACTACACATCAGCAGACAGCAATTAATAGTAGACTTAAATATCCTGCCCTTGGGATCCTATGATGTGTTGCTGGGAATGGATTGGCTGGAAAAGCATTGGACACTCCTAGATTGTAAGGAAAAGAAAATTTATTACAGAGATCAGGATGGGAATCTCCAAGAGATTCAAGGCATAAGGAAGCCTATATATTTACGCCCAATTACAGCTTCCCAAATGGGAAAATGCATTAGAAAGGGATGCCGGCTGTATGCCATACAAGTTGGATAACCTGAGGCCAAGGATAAGACTGCTCTGCTAGAGAATATACCTGTAATACAAGAATTTAAGGATGTGTTCCCTGAGGAAGTACTCGGATTACCACCTAAAAGGGATGTTGATTTTACAATAGAGCTGCTACCAGGAGCTTCACCAGTTTCCTGGACTCCTTACCGAATGAGTGTGCCAGAGTTGACGGAACTAAAGATGCAGCTCCAAGAATTACTGGATAAGGGGTATATACGACCCAGTGTATCCCCTTGGGGGGCACCAGTGCTGTTTGTTAAAAAGAAGGATGGAACCATGCGCATGTGCATGGATTATCGACAGTTGAATAAGCTGACCATTAAGAACAGGTATCCCTTACCCCGTATTGATGACCTATTTGACCAAGTAAGGGGAGCTACGGTGTTCTCAAAGATTGATATGCGGTCTGGCTATCACCAGATCAGAATTAAGGACGAAGATATATACAAAACTTCCTTTCGCACAAGGTATGGCCACTATGAATTCGTGGTATTACCTTTTGGGTTAACTAATGCACCAGCCACCTTCATGAGACTGATGCATGGTATCTTTCATCCTTATTTGGAAAATTTCGTGTTGATCTTCATTGATGACATACTGATTTACTCTAAGAATGTGGAAGAACACAAAGAACATTTGAAAATGGTACTGGAGATGCTGAGGAAGCACCAACTGTACGCAAAGTTTAGTAAATGTGATTTTTCCAAAAGAGAGATACAGTATCTTGGACATCTAATATCTGAAAAAGGTATAGCAGTAGACCCGGAGAAAATTAAAACTATTATGGAATGGAAGGTGCCACAGAATGTGGCAGATATACAGTCTTTCATGGGTCTCACTGGCTATTACCGGCGATTTATAAAAGGATTTTCACACATAGCCTTCCCCATTACCTCTTTGCAATGAAAAGGAAAAATTTTTAAATGGACAAGGGAATGTCAAGAGAGTTTTGAGAGATTGAAACAGTTATTGACAACAACACCTGTGTTAAGCGTAGCAGATCCGAATAAGGAATTCGAGGTTTGTACGGATGCAGGTAAGGAAGGTGTTGGGGCTGTGTTATCACAAGAAGGGAAGGTAATTGCATACGAATCTCGTAAGCTGAAAGATCATGAGCAGCGATATTCAGCTTATGATTTAGAGCTGACTGTAGTTGTGCACGCTCTCCGGGTATGGAGACATTACTTACTTGGAAAGAGATTTGTGTTAAAAACTGATCATAGCAGCCTAACCAGCTACTTTAAGCAAGCTGACTTAAACTCCCGGCAGGCTAGATGGAATCCTTTCTTGAGCGAGTTTGACATAGATCTACAGCACGTAAAAGGGAAGGAGAATAAGGTTGCAGATGCATTAAGTAGAAAACTGCATAATATTTATGAATTATATGTTAATCAGATTGAAACCAGATTCCTGGAACAAATCAGAAAAGAAGCAGACAAGGATCCTGAGTATAAATATTTGTGGCAGCAAACACAAGAATCTGGAGAACAAGGTAAACCAGGGGAATATGAGATTAACCAGGATGGGTTGCTGATTTTCAAGAAGAGGATAGTTATTCCAAACAGGATGGAATTAAAAACTATGATACTGGATGAATATCATAGAAGAAATTATGCGGGACATCCGGGATATCAAAAAATGCTGATAGCAATAAGGAAGGACTACTGTTGGCCGGGCATGAGGAAGGATATAGCGAGTTATCTAAGCAGATGTTTAGAGTGCCAGCAGGTGAAGATAGAGCATCGGCATTCGGCTGGATTAATGCAACCTATACCTATTCCTGAATGGAAATGGGAGGTGATCTCGTTGGATTTTATCACCGGATTACCGAAATCAAAACGAGGGAATGATTCCATAATGGTAGTTGTGGATAGACTAAGTAAGTTGGCACATTTTATACCTGTCCAATCCACTTATAAGACAATACAGATAGCAGATTTATTTATGCGTGAAATCTTCAGACTGCACGGCATTCCTAAGACTGTTATCTCGGATAGAGATGTAAAATTTACATTAGCTTTCTGGAAGACTCTGTTTTCAGGATTGGGAACGCAAGTACATTTTAGTACTGCTTACCACCCGCAAACAGACGGTCAAACCGAGCGAGTAAATCAGGTATTGGAGGACATGCTGCGAATGTATGTCATGCAGCAACCAGTTAAATGGGAGGAGTATCTTCATTTGATAGAGTTTGCCTATAAAAATGGCTACCAAGAATCATTAAAGATGAGCCCGTTCGAGGCACTTTATGGGCGGCAATGCAGAACTCCCATTAATTGGAGCAGTCCCGAGAATAGACTCATGCTGGGAAAAGACATGTTAGCAGAAATGGAAGCAGAGGTGAGGAAGATTCGACAAAATTTGAAAGCGGCACAGGACAGGCAGAAAGTGTATGCAGATAAAAAGAGATCGTACCGTGAATATGAGATTGGGGATCATGTATATGTCCGGATTAAACCAAAGAAAAGCACATTGAGATGGGCGTCTTGTGAAAAATTAGCACCCTGGTTCTGTGGCCCTTTCCAGATACTGGAGAGAGTAGGACCGATAGCATATTGTTTGGCTCTTCCTAGTCACATTCGGGTGCATAATGTCTTTCATGTATCGTTATTAAAACGATATGTTCATGATCCAAGACACATAATACATTGGCAAAACATACAGGTAGTGGATGAGCATGGTTATTAAATGATCATATGATATTAAAGACTTATTTAATTAACATAGGTTTGCTTTGTGCAGGTAGAACCAGACGGGGAATTTCTGGTCGAACCACACAGTATAATCGACCGGAGGGAAATCATGCTCCGGAGACGAGCCATCGCCCAGGTTAAAGTGCAATGGAAGCACTTTGGACCTGAGGAAGCTACCTGGGAAGACGAAAATTTTGTTCGGGAAGCTTATCCTGAGCTTTTTACGGAACTAGAATAATAACACCGAGGACGGTGTTCTCTTTAAGAGGGGGAAAACCGTAACCACCCTCTTAGTCACTAACGAATGGTTAAGTCTTTTTATTAATTATAGATTAAATATGACTGCTGTTATTTTAAATTGGAATTTTAGAACAAAAAAAATTTTGATTTTTAATAAAAGATTTTCTTGTGGAATTTATTTCCTGAGTAAAAACTGATGGTAAAATTAAATCAAGATTCTGGAGGTAGTTGAACAGAAAAGAAGTTCCACAGTTACCCAAGAAAACTCTGGGATAAGTAAAGGATTCCAAGGATGGTTAGGGGTTCTGTGGAAAGGGGGAATACAGTCATTTTTAGAAAGAGATTTCTTTGAGAATAGACTGTCACTGGAGTCGGAGAACTGGACCGGATTGTCCCGAGTTCTCCTCCAGAATTTACTGCTACCAGAGTTGGAGAAATCGGACCGGAATGTCCAACTTTCCTCCTTCAGAACTCTATGTTCAACAGGAAGCCCATACTTGAAGCTAGGGGGGAACTGTGGGTCGTAATAGCCCCAGTTCGTGGAAGGGAGGAAAAAGCATACCATCAGAACATTTGGATTACAGATGAGTAAAAATTGCAGTAGCATTTCATTCCTATTTAAATTAGGTTATTAATGTGCATACTGCTTAATAAGATTTTGATGTGAAAAGTAGTTCTGTATAACTATGGTTGTTTGAATTACATAGAAGGTTTCAGTACAATACGTTAGTATCTTATGGTTAATTTACTCTGAAAAATTATTTCATTAGTGGAAACTGGAAAATTTACTCTGCAGGAAATAAAGAGAAAATAACTGTAACAATGTTGAAAAAACCAGATTACCGTACCAGTGGTATAGGGGTAGCAACATCAGAGAGAAAGCAAGGGCAGAAATAGATATTTACTTAGATAAGCATTTAACTGTGAAATACAAAAGACCTGAACGAGTTACTATAGCAGCTAGTTACCATAGAAAACAGGAAAATTACTGTCAGTATGGTTGATACCCACAACGCCCGTACGGTCGAGTCTCTGCAAAGCCTCCTCCTATGATAAGCACGGACAGACGGTGGTCCGGACACCAGAAGTGGTTTCTAGTTAATTAAACAAAACTTTACACAAAATACAGTGCGGTATACCCTCCTTATTAACATAAATTGATGAACCATGAAACCCTCATGAGCATAGAAGAACCCAACCATAACAGGCAGAGAAGAATGTAAACCGAGAAAAACAGTCATCCAAAGGACGCTCGCAAGTCGAGAAAATAAGAGAATTCATAGTATGCACCAACCTTCATAAATCAACTGAAAACAAATACGCATTACACTATCAACTTCTGAAGCAAACTTTATGTAGAGATTGCCGAATAGAACTCCAAGTAATTACGACTTGTTACATAAAATAAACGAAAATATATATAAGCGGAAAAGAACCAGTTCTCGCTCTAAGCGATGAAAATTGTAACACTGTTCAGCAAAGGAATAGGAGAGAACACGGGTAGCAACCCGACATTTCACTGTGACAAAATTTATACATGTCAAATAACTTAAACCAAACTTAAACTGGCAAAATGGAACCCTCCTAACGGCGGAGCCAGTAGGCATTATCCGAACTCAAGCATGACTTAAGTGCTGAATAGCGTATCCTATTTGATATTACGCCGACGGTGGAATGCAAGGCCGCAGGTTCGAAACCTGGGAAAAAACCCCATAACAAATATCATGAACCCACGCGAGAAATCTAAGGGAAAAGCTTAGGGTTCATGCACGCCAAGTGGTAAATACCTGTGTATAGGTGCAGAAGTTAGGAATTCGTTCAAGCCGTCGAAACTCTGTGGCCAACCGAAGTTTCTCTGGAGGAGGAATAGCGATGGGTATCGATACCTGACAGCAGATGTGAGCAGCGTTAAATTAGCACAACCCTGAACATTTAAATTGGGAATGTAACTTGTAATCATAAGAAAATAACAACGGAGGACAGAGCCGAGAGTACAGGGTAGGAAATTACCTGTGGCAAGAGAAAGAGAACTACAGTCCTCAGTAGAACCAAAACCTCGCTACCAGTTCCAGGAGGGCGCCGCAACGGGGTATAAAAAAAAAGATAAGGGTTGATAAGTATAAACAAACAGAAAATAACAAACTGAAGAGTGAACGTCTACAAAACCTACTTACACAAATGCTGGAAGTGCTGGAGCGATTACCTGTAGATGGAGCCGCCTAGGAAATGCCATTCTTCTGGATGCAAAGAGTGAACAGTAAAAAATTGTGACATAACAGAAACCCTCTCCAGAACCTACGCCGAGGCGCAACAATGAGCTATGGTTACGGTTACAAGCCAAAGTCATTAACAAACCCTAGAATGAGACCACCGTAGGATCAAACGCTGATCAATGGTGTAATGTGTTACAAGTGTCAAGCATTTACTGTGGTCCAGTGGCCAGATCATCAACCATAATGAATTTCGCATTAACACAAAACATATGAGTTAAGATCTCCTGTACGCGGTACAAACCCCGATCACATAAAGTATGCGTAGTGGCCAATTAAAATAAGTCACAAGTACGCTATGATAACCGGAAAAATTAATGGTTAATAAATCAATTCGGATCATTATGCCAGTTCAAAGTTCCACGGTAAATCTATTTAATCCAAACAAAGTTATTACCGTACCAAGGATGCGGACACATATGAAAAACCCTATCAAGTGCCATCTCATTCAAATGATGTCGTATCATATACAAATTTGATAGGGTAAAAACAATTTTTTTTTTTATATATAGTAATTTTAAGTGTTTGATTGTTACAAGAATCATGAAAATGATGCAAGATTATCTCTAAACTTTTATGCTAATATGCTACAACAGTGGTTTTTAATGTTTATGTACCTCAATATTCATATCATATCTAATGGTTAATGAGGAGTCTGGAATAGTAATTTGGATAGTACCCATCGCTAAATTGTGTAGAAAAAAATTCTAACTCCATGCATTTTCATGCTGCGTTACTCGAGAATGTTACAGACATTTAGAGAAAAAATTAAGACTATAAAAATATTTAGTTTTAAAAATAATTTTTTCCTTTTTAATGCCACTTTCCTATACTAAAATCTATATTTATCATACATTTTCTGAATATATTTTTATCTTTTATTCTCATAAACATTATTTTGAAGTTCCCATGTACATTACATTATTTTTTTATTGTTTTTTCTATACCTTTTTTTACTTTTGTAAATATATATTTCATTCTTGTATTTCTTCCATTTTATTGGTTATATATTTTCCTCTTCGCTCCCCTTGCTTTTTTAAACTCATTTTAGACAATCATATTATATTTTTGTTTTATCTTTATACTTGCTACTTTTAACTCATTAACTACGTTTACCTTCATTCTTATCTCATTTATTTTTTTAAGTGCGGTTTATGAACATCAAATATTAGTGGCTACTAATATTTTGACATAGCCACCCCAAGGGATCACATCTTATTGGTTCATTAAAAAATTCTAAAGTAATGGCTCATTCATATCTTAACCTTGAAAAACCTTAAGTAGACTTTAAGTAGAATTGACTTTGTGACCTCCCATTAGCAAAGTGTTTTATCCAAAAATATTCTACCAATTATAATTATTAACTAATTTATTATTATATATTTTATTATTTCACCCTTGCTATTTCTATATTTTTATTATCAAATATTATTATATTCTATTATTGTCTCCTTATTGTCAATTTGTTATAAATTTTGAATGTGTGAATTCTAAATTTTTGCATTTATCTTTATTTTATTCTATATTTCTTCCTACTTATTTAACTTTATATATCACTTTTTCTTTTTTCCAATTTACTCTTTACTTTTTCATCAACTACTTTTATTTACATTTTTATACCATTTATTATTTTATGCATTTTCTATTTCTCCTTCTTCTTCTTTTTTTTCTTTTACCTCATTTATTTTTTTCCTTTTCTTTGATTTATTATTTTTATTCTTTACACTTTATTATATTTTGTTGGAATTTTCAGAATTCCAAAATAATAAGACTGTCTTCCTTAACATAGAGAAATACAAATAAAATTTGCATACAGTGACAGAGTTTCACATAAAAAAAATTTCTATTAAAAAAAACTGATGTTATAGACTCTTCCTCAAAAGAGGGATTACAAAAAAAATATGACTGCTGCAACACAGTTCAGAAATATCACTATGTCATTCACAAATGACACTCTGTCTCACTAAAACATTCACTGCTGGAATAATCTGTTTCTCTGGAAAATACATGCTGTGCAATTCCAAATTCCAACTCTCTGTCTTTTACAAACAATACTCTGCTGTAAAAACTATTCTCTGTCTCTGTTTGAAAAAAAATACTCTGCTGTGTATTTCCAAACTCTGCTCTCTGTTTTCAAAATACGCTACTATGCATATATGAAACATTACATCACAATATAGCTCTGTTCTGTGTATTACAAAACAAAATATCCCAAAATATCCCAGCCCTGTTTAATGCAATTAATTGACATTCAACCATAAAAATTCACCGCTTGAATTTATTCATGGCATCATAAATTTTGCAGGCACCCCTTACAATTCGCATTGAAGTTTAATTGACTTTTTGGCACTGCTGTTCTTTCTTCCCCGCACTGCTGTGCAATAAAAAAATATTCCTGTGTAATAACATTACAACATTCTCGCACTGCTGCCTTTTTCCTTTTTTTTTATTTACACTGCTGTGTAATAAAAAAACATTCTCTTCACGGCCTTTTAATATATATAATGTGCATATATTAAAATAAAACAATTAAAACATACGATGGGCAATTAAAATTAAAACCCAAATTTAAAACAAATACCGTGACAAATATTTTAACCGGCGATCATTATAACACATATGGGCCGTATGATATATGTGGGCCCCCAGCTGATAACGTCAGCATTCCGATGGGGTAAACTCCTCCATCGGCTCTGCCTTACCGACCCCCTCGGACTTGGCTTGTCGCTTTATCTATTTTCTGCTGTCTGCTGTTATGCGGGCAGTTGGAATTAATTCCAACACTCCCCCTTAATTTCAACTGTTGGGTTTTCCTGCATACCCAAGCATTTCCTGAAATATTCAAAGCTTTTCTGCTGTAGTGGCTTTGTGAGGATGTCTGCAAATTGATCCTCTGTTCTGCAATGCTGCAAAACAATCTCGCCATTGCTAACCAATTCCCGTATGAAATGAAACTTGGTGTCAATGTGCTTTGTCCTCTTATGAAAAACATAATTTTTAGACAATGCAATAGCTGAGCTATTGTCACAAAATATCACTGTCCCTTTTACCTATTCTTGACATAAGCTTCTCAACATTTTCCGCATCCAAACTGCTTGACACGCTGCTGCTGTAGCTGCCACATATTCTGTTTCTGCTGTAGACAACGCTACAACGAGCTGTTTCTTAGAAGCCCATGAAATGGCTCCTGAACCCATATGAAAAACATAACCGGAAGTGCTCTTCCGATCATCTACACTTCCAGCCCAATCACTGTCCGTGTATCCAACTAAATCTGAACATTCTGAAGTAGTATAAAAAATACCAAAGCTTTTAGTACCTTTAACATACCTCAAAATTCTTTTTGCTGCTTGCCAATGTGTATCCTTTGGCTTTTCCATGAATCTGGAAATCAAACTAACAAATAAGGCATTATGTCCCACTTAGCTCAGTCAAATACATAAGGTCGCCAACTATGCTCTGTACAAACTAGGATCAAAATCCTTGCTGCTGTCCTCTCTGCCGAGTTTTAATCCCATCATTGTGGGAGTGATTGCTGCTTTGCATTCCTGCATGTTAAATCTTTCAAGCACCTCATTAACATACTTAGCCCGTGAGATAAAAATCCCATTTTCATTTGTTCTACTTCTATTCCCAAGAAGTATCTCAACAAACCCATGTCGATCATTTCAAATTCTTCCTTCATGACTGCTTAAATGTTCAATAAGGCAATCATCATTACTCAGAAAATAACATCATCAACATACAAGACTACAATAATGAGCATCTCACCGTCTGTCTCCTTGATGTATAGGGTGGGTTCTCCCTCACACTTCTCAAATCCATTTTCCAGTAGATATGAATCTATCCTACTGTACCACGCTCTTGGCGCTTGCTTCAGCCCATAAAGAGCTTTCTTCAACTTGCATACTTTGTGCTCTTGGCCTTTCTTCTCATAGCCGAAAGGTTGATCTATGTAAACCTCTTCCATTAACACTCCATTCAGGAATGCTGACTTCACGTCCATTTGGAAAACTTTCCATTTGTTTTGTGCTGCTATGGACAACACTGCTCTCACGGTTTCCATTCCGGCAACCGGTGCGAAAGTTTCCTCATAATCAATGCCATGCTTCTGCTTATAGCCTTTGACGACAAGTCTTGCCTTGTGTCTCTCTATCTTGCCTTCAACGTTACTCTTGGTCTTGTAGACCCATTTAACACCAATGACATCTTTACCTTTTGGGAGTTCAACCAAATCCCAAGTTTTGTTCCTCTTTATGGCATTTATTTCCTCATCCATAGCTTCTATCCATTTCTATCCTTAATGGCTTCTTCGAAATGAACAGATCATCAACATGACAATATAAAGCAAACAAAGAATCGATAATTTCATTAGCTATATCTTGTTCATAAATTTCTTTCAAACTTCGAATTTCTTACCTCTTCAAGCAGTGTACATGCACTGGGTTGTTAATTCTTCTGAATTTCTCAGGTGTGCTTGAGAAGCTAATCGTCATTTCTTCCTCAAGGGTGTATCACTTTAAGGTGTTGATGCTGTTGTTTGGGGATGTATTTCAGCCACCTCATCATCATTCTCATCATGAGATAAACAGCGTTTAACATTCATCGGCTTATGCTTCCATCCCAAGCTTCTTCTTCAATGAACTCAACGTCCTCGCTCACAAGAAACTTCTTGCCGGATGGGTTATATAACGATGGGTTATATAAACGGTATGCCTTGGATTCCTCACCGTATCCAATGAAAATACATTTCTCCCCTTGTCGTTCAACTTCCTTTCCTTAGTCGATCCCATCGTGTGCATAAGCCACACATCCAAAAACCTTCATGTGTGTGACACTTTGCTTTGCGCCACTCCATGCCTCTTCCGGCACTTTGTTCATAACTGCTTTTGTAGGGCATCTGTTCAAGATATACGTTGCACAATTTACAGCTTCAACTCAATAATCATTCGGCAAATGCTTTGCCTTCAACATACTCCTCGCCATGTCCATTATGGTTCGGTTCTTCCTTTCGGCTACTCCATTTTGCTGCAGAGTATATCTAGCTGTAAATTGCTTATGTATTCCATTTTCTCTACAAAACCGTAGAAAATCTTTAGATATATACTCACCTCCTCTATCAGTCCTAAGGACCTTGATATGCAGCCCACTCTGATTTTCAACAAGTGCTTTGAAATTGCAAAATTTTTCAAACACTTCACTTTTCTTTTTCAAAAAGTAAACCCAAGTTTTTCTTGAAAAATCATCTATAAATGTTAAGACATAGTGGCTGCTTGCAAGCGATGGAGTTTGCATCGGTCCACATACATCTGAGTGGACAATCTCTAAGGGTGCTTTTTCCCTTATGCTTTTCCCGGAAGGAAAACTTTCTCTGTGTTGTTTCCCAATAATACAACCTTCACAAAGGTCGGCTCGGTTTCTCTATCAATGGTAAACCACTTACCATTCCTTTTCTCTTTCAACAAATTAAGACCTCCAAAGTTGAGATGTCCAAATCTCAGGTGCCATAACCAATTTTCATCTTTTGGTTCGCTTTGGAAAGTCTCCTGTGCAACTGCTGCTTTCTCTTCGCCATTCCTCAAGTCTGCTCTCATTCTGAGAGGGAACATCATGTTCCTTGTCATCTTCACTTCAGCAATACACTGTTTGCTGGGTGGTTTATCCATGATGGTACAAACATCATTATCAAAGAAAACATTATACCCCTTATGGACAAGCTGTCCAACACTTAAGAGGTTACACTTCATTCCTGGAACATAATAAACATCTGCTATGGTTTTTCTTGCACCTAATCTTGTTAAAACATTTACATCTCATTTTCCCATAACAGAAACTTTGCTATCAGTTCCTAGTGTGACTTGTGACTGCACACTTTCATCTAACATAGAAAACATTGCTAAGTTTCTTGTCATATGGTTACTACAACCGGAGTCTAGAAACCATAAGTCTTCACTCTTTTCTTCAGCCATATTACAAGCTAAAAACAAATTACTTTGACTGTTGTTTTCTTTTGTGAAATTTGCACTAGTTTCACTTCTCATATCATTATGCTTCTTCTTTCTACATTCATTAGCATAATGACCATATTTCTTACAATTATAACATTGGACATTGGACTTATCATACCTTTGTCCTTGAGCATTCTGCTGACCATTCTGTTGGCTACTGCCTTGGCCTTGATGCTGATTTGGATTGCTGCTCCTTCCTTGAGCATTTGCTGGACTGTTCCTTCCACCTCTGTTTTGGCTTCTACCTCTTCCTCTTCTACCTTGCCCTCTTCCTATTCCGAAATACATCTGGGACTTAAAAGCATGCTCAAGAGATGAGTTTTCACTCCTACCCAATCTCTGTTCATGGGTAATCTGTAATGCATGTAATTCATCCACTGAAAACTTTGTGAGATCCCTTGTCTCTTCTATGGTGGTGACAATCACATCGAATCTTGAGGGTAAACTTCTCAAGAGTTTTTCCACAATCCTCTTGTCTTCAAGAGTCTCTCCATGAGATCTGATTTGTGTGACCATTCCAATCACATGAGTGAAGAATGAGTCAATGTTATCTAACTCGTTCATACAGAGAGTCTCAAAATCTCTCCTCAGCAACTGAAGTTTTGTTGTCTTCACTCTCTCCATACCCTGATAGGCTGTCTTGAGAGTTTCCCATGCTTCACTGGATTTCTTAGCTGCTGCTATCCTTGGAAACACACTCTCATGCACTGCTTGATACAAGAAGAAAAGAGCCTTGGCATCTCTCTTCTTATTGTTCTTCAACTGTTCTCTTCCTTCTTGATTTAACATAAAAAACTCTGCTTCATCTTTTGGCTCTTCAAAACCATCCTCAACTAATTCCCATAACTCTTGTGAGGTAAATAAAGCTTTCATAGTTATTGACCAGTAGTCATAATTCTTTCCATTGAATTGTGGGAGATGGACATTTCCCAAACTCATACCTGTGCTAGAGCCTGCCATTCTGCACTTCTAACTATGATAAAAAACACTTGACTGTGTATTAAAATAGCTCACTGTTCTGCAACAGTAACACAACAAATTTTATAGAGAAATACCTTTGGATTCCTTTGGCTGAGTCTTCACACTGCTGGAGAAGCTGCTGCAACTAAGAACCCCTTTCCTTCAGCTTATTTGACCTTCAAATAGCCTGGATTGGCTCCGATACCATGTTGGAATTTTCAGAATTCCAAAATAATAAGATTGTCTTCCTTAACACAGAGAAATACAAATAAAATTTGCATACAGTGACAGAGTTTCACATAAAAAAAATTTCTATTAAAAAAAACTGATGTTATAGACTCTTCCTCAAAAGAGGGATTACAAAAAAAATATATTTCTTTGCAACACGATTCGAAATATCACTATACCATTCTAGGCAGCCTCTGTCTCACTAAAACATTCAACTGTGGAATAATCATTTCTGGAAAATACCTTTGCTTGTGCGATTCAAATTATTCTCATGCTTTTCTGAGCAAGTATCCCTGGCCTTAAAAACTATTCTCTGTCTGTTTGTTGAAAAAAAATACTCTGTATGTATTTCCAAAATGCGCTCTGTGTTTCAAAATACGCTACTATGCATATATGAAACATTACATCACAATATATTACGATACATGTGTACAAAAGTAAATATCCCAAAATATCTCGGCAGCCTACATTTAAATGCAGTTAATTGACATTCAACCATAAAATTCAACAGATTTATTCATGGCATCATAAATTTTGCAGGCACCGCTTACAATTCGCATTGAAGTTTAATTGACTTTCTGGCACTGCTGTTCTTTCTTCCCCGCACTGCTGTGCAATAAAAAAAATATTCTCTTCACGGCCTTTTAATATATATAATGTGCATATATTAAAATAAAACAATTAAAACATACGATGGGCAATTAAAATTAAAACCCAAATTTAAAACAAATACCGTGACAAATATTTTAACCGGCGATCATTATAACACATATGGGCCGTATGATACGTGGGCCCCGGTGACTCTTGTCCCGGCCTTAGGAGGGTAAACTCCTCCATAGGCCTCACCTTACCAACCGATCTTTCTTGACATCGCTTTATCTATTTTCTTTGCATAACTGTTATGCGGGCAGTTGGAATTAATTCCAACATATTTCTATCTTTACCTTTTGTTTTTATTCTTCATATTCTAAGTAAAAATGGTTTTGAACAATACAATTTACGTTAAGATTAAATATGAAAGTCTATATATTCATTTCAATTTTAAAATAAATAAAATATATTTTTTCCTTTATGTTATTAGAGTTTATCTTTTATATATTTCAGAGATTCATAGATGTTATTTTCATGTTTTCTTTTTAATTTCTTATTTCATTTTATACATTTATTTTTTATTTTTTTAATTATTTTTGCTACTTTATAGTATTCTCCAATTTTGTCTGAGATGTTATATTATTATCTTTAATTTAAAATTTAATTTTGTTATTAACATTATGATTATGATGTATGTAATTGATATTTTAAAAAATATTTTTTATTAAATTACAATATTTATTTATCTTTTAAAATTCTATTTATTAAATTGTAATTTGTTAAACAGGGTTAACAATATGTAAATTTATTCATTAATTTAAGTTTAATTAATTCTATTTATCTCTATTATAAAAGAACTTTCATAATAAAAATTAATCTTTTAAAATATAAATTAATATATCAATAAGAAAGAAAAAAAAGTGATAAATATTTATATTATTCACTTTTGCGCATTTACACTGTTCTCTTCAAGAATATCCATACTCCTCTAGATTCAAGAACGGAGAACAGTTACAGTAACACGTTTTTTGGTTTATTCATATTTAAACTTTAGCTTATGATAATTAGGCTGCTCCCATGTAAGTCCTGCTTTGTGCTTTTTTATTATCTACTTGTTCCACATAATGAAAGGTTTCAGATATAATTCAATCATAAACATGTGACTAATGTAAACTAGGTACACCTAAATGGTGACTCGACATCAAACATGATTCTGACATGGTTAATGAAACATGGTCACGTTTGGTAGGTACGCATTGTTCGATATTGCACATTAACCTAATTCCTGGATTCATAATCAAATTGGTTATTCATACATAGTGACACTCTTTAGGCGGATAGGGTTTCCTTTTTAATGAGGTCACCTCCAAATTTCCTCTACTTTTTTCATTTCAGCCTCACATCTGTGTCCAAAACTGTTGCTAACAGCTGTAACAGTTTAACATTTATTGCTTAAAATTTTGTGAGCAGAAAGAATATTCACTATGGAACTTGGATTATCGCACACACCTTTTAGGCCTACTTTCTGCCACATTTTAGGCCTACTTTCTTTCTGTGATCCACATATGGCAGGTTAAATATATATGTTGCAGTGTCAGGTTAGCTTCGGCCTGAAAATAAGAAACTGCAGCTGGAGCTTATGGGCTGCAATAATTTAATGAAAACAGTTGACGAGTCTCCCGTGGAAAAGATTCGCAGGCTTACTACGCAGAACGTCGTGCTGGTATTAAGCATGACTTCCCACTGCATGTTCCATGTCGTTAAACGGCTCATGTGCAGTGTAGGCTTGTCATCCTGTCGTTTTCCGTTTGTCAATTGGATGATGAAGGAGGAGTGGAGATGGAAAAGTTACTGCGGCCCTTGGTTAGAGGAGGACACGTTGGTGGGAGATGCACAGAAATCATTGGTGTTGCTGTGTTCAACGCAGGGAATTTCATTGGCAGTCTGGACCTGTCGTGGCCATGCACATTGAAGGCGATTTGGTTCCCAAATTGAAAGAAGCCTAAGCTCTATGGCTTTGATGATTTTTTTAGAGTAAGATTTAATTAAATATTTTTTTTAGTGGTTGTGGTGTTTGTAGTTTTATGTAACTTTTCAAATTTGCAATATTTTAACAATTTTTAATTTTATATTAATATGTGAGATTTAATACTTTTGTGATTTATAATATAGATAAAAATGTTTTCTGATTAATCACATTCATTACTCCTAGAAATAGCCGGTTAAAAACTAGCAGTTAAGACTCCCTGTTAAGAACTAGAAAATTTGGTAGTTAGTTAATTAGTTAAAAATAAATAAATTAAAATAAAATTTGATAAATGTCTTTCAGATTAATCACATCATTAGTATATGGTCGAAATTTCGAACCATGGACCTAATGATGAACCACATTAAATAGTTCCAAACCTCGACTATATAATAATGATGTGTTTACTGACATTTATCTAAATTATGGATCACAAAACTCTTAAATCTAATATAAAATCAAATTAATTAATTAAATAAAATTTATTAAAAAGGACTTATAAATTATGTTGTAATTAAATATGATATGTAACAAGGCTACAAGTAGAAACTACCTGCCGCTTAGTTTAAATATAGTAATGTTGCAATGTGATGTTGGAAATGTCTATGGATAGCTATTATGGCTATTACATGTCGCTTAATGCAATTATAAAGACGTTGCAATTTGAATTTGAGCATGTTTATGAAGTTTTGTTTTGTAATAAAGTATGGTTAAACTAAATTAGAAATAATTGTTGCAATTTGAGTTTAGTAGTAGTTTAAATCTATCTAAATTATAGTGAAACAACTTTTGTGTTGACCCATGAGCATATGCATTTGATGTGTAGATTAGATTTGCTACATATGCTTAACTTATTTTTGGAATCAATATGAGTATGGCAAAGTAGCTACTACTTGTTGCTTAATGTAAATATTAGAAATGTTGCAATTTGAGTTTCAACATGTTTATGAAAATTTGCTTTCTAATAAAGTTGCTGCTTTGTTTAGTATAGTTAAATTAAATTAGAAATAATTGCTGCAATTTGAGTTTGAGCGTGTCTATGAGGACTTGCTAGATGCTGCCATTTGAAAGGTTTAGAATCTTTTTTTACTAATATTTTGTTAATCCAATTTAACCCAACTATTTCTTAAAGTATATATATAAATATGAAAATATAGTGTTGCGATTTTAGTTGTTAGTTTAGAGAGAAATAATATGGCGATCCATCTCATATTGGATATTTTATAAACATTGCTAATCGATATCAATTTATATATAAACTGTGATATTTTGTTTAAATATATAATTTATAAACTTTGGGTCTACTTTAAGTTATAAATATGTAATAACAAAATGTAAAAAAATATTGTATAGTAATGGAAATGTATAATAATATAATATATTTTTAAAAATATATTGAAGTAATTATTTAACTGAGTATTGATCTACAGAAAAAGTATTCCATTATTAATATATGTATGGATTAATTTATTAAGTATAGGTTAAAAAAAAAAAAAAAAAACTAATTTTAAGGACCTAAATACATTGATATATATAAAAAATGTTATATTTATCAAAATAAATTATAAAAGAAGCAACAATTTGAATATATAAATCAAGTTTAAGTTTAAAAAATTAGTAAAAACAAATAAATATTATATATATATATATGGATTAATTTATTAAATATATAATTTGTAAACTTTGGGTCTAGTTTAAATTATAAGTATGTAATAATAAAATCTAAAAAAATATTTTATAGTAATGAAAATGTATAATAATATAATATATTTTTAAAAATATATTGAAGTGATTATTTAACTAAATATTGATCTATAGAAAAAGTATATGAGTCAAATTTAAGCTTAAAAAATTAATATAAATAAATAAATACACACACACACACACACACACACACATATATATAATTAGGTTGGAGTTGATTAATGCAACTTGTGAAAGAGAACGAATAAACAGATGGAACTGCAACCTTGGGAAATCAAAATTGTAAATTGCAACAGACCGAATTGCAAGGTCATTTAATTTGTAATCATCATCTTTGAAAATAAAAAATTAAGGTTAAAATAACTATAGTTGCAGGGTTGTTTACTTTGGGATCTTTAAATAAAGCTTTATGTATAAATAAAACTTCATGTATGAAAAGGATTAAGTTCGAATTTCCAATTAAATTATGTAGAAAAAGATGTATATAAATACTTTAAAATTATAATAAAATTTTTGAAAATTAACTTAATCCAATAACCAATTGATCTAAATAAAAAAAAATAATAAATATTCCAGAATTAAAAGAATAATAACTAAATAATCCAAATTAGCCAGCATTATATACATAGGAATATATGAATATATATCAATTGATTTGGATATACGGTGGAGTCACTAATTAAAAAAAAGCAAGATGGCGGTAAGATGCATAGCTGCATTTGCTAGATGTTAAATAATATCCAAAACGGTGCAGAGCCGAAACAAATGTTAAATAAAGCTAAACTTAAAACCTATGCATTGCCTTTTCGGGTCCACCTTACAATGAGCACATGTTTAATGTTAAAACGTATAATTCAAAGGTTCTAAACCTTTTTGCTATGCGATAAAAAAAACCAACCATAGTATAAAAACTCCATGGCGCGATGTTTAAAACATAGAACAAAAACGTTAATAAAACTTAAAACCTTTGTAAAACTTCAAACTTCCGTCGTGCGATAAAGCTCTGGACTTGAAAGTCGATTCAACCAAAATACATTCACATATCGCGTTACAATCTGGCTGACATCACATGGCCATTTGGACGCGCGATGAGTCATTAAATCGAGTTCATAATAGCTCATCACATCTGCAAACAAGTTTTGGCATACGACGGATTTGGACGCGCGATGAACAAATGAAATCCGGCCTATAATATGCATCGAATCCGGAATTTGAGAATACAAATGGGCCATTTTGAATGTTCCGATTCTGATTGAGACCCCTTAACCCTTGGAGCTAGTTTCAAAATTAGTTTTATCATAAAACATTTCTAGATTAATTATTATCATGAAACACTATATTATATGGAAAACAATTAGTCTAACTTTTTATATCTCAACTTCAGATTTATTTAGTGTAAAAAATACTAAAATATTTTTTATTTAAAAAATGTACAAATTTAATTCCTAAACATTTATAATATCATATATAATTTTATCAAATAAATTATAAATTATTTTGATTAAATTTATACAGTTTATAAACTAAAATAAAAATATGAAAATCCTAAATTATTTATGAGTTAAACTCCTAAATTATTTATGAGTTAAAATATAATGGTTTAGAAACCTTTAGTCCCATATGTAGGAATGCATGATTTAATAAGTTTATAAAAGGGAAACAATTTAGTTTACAAACATAATATAATTATAAAGCTCTTCATACTACAACTAAGGAATTAGTAAAAAAACTCAAATTTTTCTAAATAGGAAAAGTTATACTTCATTTTGTTTCCAAATAAGCAAAGTTATACTTCATTTTGTTTATAGTTTTTAAATTTCAACTATTTAAATTGTTTCCAAATAGGCAAAGTTATACTTCATTTTGTTTATATTTTTTAAATTTCAACTATTTATCATATTATTTTAAAATAGTTATAGTTAATTTGATAAAATTATATTTTGAAAAAATAAATTTTATTAAAATAAATATATTAATTTATTCTATTAATAATTCATTTTATTTTTCAAGATAACTCACATTGGGTCAGATTAATGCTAATTTTTACTTTTTCATAATCACTCAACCTAATCAAGGTTAAGGACAAATTAAAGCTAACATGGATATGCTATAAAGTTACATTTTTGAGCTAAATTTTCAAAGTGTAGTATTTTTGGAGAGGAAATATAGTTCTTTATGTCTGAGGAAATATAAAATTCATTTTAAAATTCCAAGAAGGTTAAGAGACATTTGTCCTTTTTGTTATCATTTCATGTTTAAACTTTTAAATTCTTGGATTGCAACGTGATTTGACCAAGATTCGAGATATGATTCAAGAAAAGCAAGGTACATCCCACGACCAATCAAAGTATAGAAGATACATAGAATTGGATCTCAGCTTTCTAAAGGTTAATGTATAGAGGTAAATAAAAGTAGTGTGATGTCATATTTGAAGAGATTATTATAGCTTTAAATTTAAAGAGAGGTAGAGTTTGTATATATTTGTAAGTTTTGGTAAAATTATTATGTGTACTTGATTTTTGGTTTTATAAATAAGATGTTTTTATATATTAAATTGATGTTATATCTGGTGGTAATTTTAAAAATAGATCATTGTGTAGAGGGTTCTTACAATAAAGAGGGTTTTATATATCAATTTGATGTCTATTTTGGTCATAATTTAAAAAATAGAAAATTTTATAATCATAAAAAATAATTCTAGTATAACTATTAGGTTTTTTGACATATTTTTGTGTAAAATTTGTCTGAAATCTAGTTGTTGGAATAATAATTTTGAGCTATGAACTTTGCACAATGAAAGTGCCTTAGAGATTTTTTTAGAGTGATAAATTTATTTATGCATTCAAAAACACATTTAAACAACAAAAAACATAATCCAATAAAAATTTGTTTTACTAGATTGCAACAAAAAAATAATCTTACTATCCTATATTTTAGAATTTTTTTGACATATTTTCTAGTTTCTTTAGAAATCTAATTATTATAATAAATTTAACTTTACACAATAAAAAAATACTCTAAATTACGAAATAAACTCATTCATATATTCAAAAAAAAAATTTAAATAACTAAACTTATCTCATTAAATAAAGCTTCAAATAACACTTAAATATAAATAAAATAGTTAAGCAAGGACACATAAATAAACAGTTGTATTTATAAACATTTCCCTCCCACCTCTTACTTTATTAATTATACTATACAAGGAGCATCTATGTGGCAGTACAGTGGGCTATGTGCATGTTATACATTCGGCTAGTCATAACTATCAAAATAAAGTTGTAAAAGCTGTATTCATAACCATCGTAAATAAAGTTGTTTCTAAAATTGAGTTGTATTGATTAAAGTGATAAGGAGTATAACTAAATGTAAGTCCGTAGATAACTATCAAAATAAAGTTGTAAAAGCTGTATTCATAACCATCATAAATAAAGTTGTTTCTATTCCGATTCCGATTGAGAATGGACACGTGATAAAGGAATTAAATCCAGTCCATGAACAGTATCGGGTCCAGATTTCACATAAAAACTCGGCCACGTTAGAACCATTTGCGATTGTAACATAATATAAGATGTGATTGCGATTGCGATCGCATCGCAAGCTCCAACATCAACAAGACACTTTGTGGGGATGACTGGTCTTCACTTAAAACTGACTCCGTCGCGTTCAAACTAAATTTTGATTTGCAATGTAATTGCCTTTCTACAATTACCTGTATCAGTGAAATTCTCAAGCATGGATTGATCAACTTGAAAGCAAACCATGTGACAACGTGAGATCACTTGGAAACCGTCTGGTGCGAGTGTAACAGGTCCAGTTTAAAAACAATGAAACCATACTATATAATATAGTAGCCCATACCCATCTAAACCCAAGTTTGAGATACACCTCGAGGTTGCAAAGCACGGTATGAAGTTCTATAGGCTTGTGTATGAAAAATACATTTCGTGTTCTATAGGCTTGTGTATGCAGAAGACAGTGCCTCTACTGATGCAACTGCCTCCAGAGCAAGGTACTCTTTTTACAATGTATTACTTTAATGTTGGAGTTTCTGCATTTTTTTCATTATCTGACACTAAAGGAGTTCATAGTTCTCAAAGGAAGACTTTATCTGCAAGACGTGCGAGGTGAGATCTCTGAATGCCACTTTAGCAAAGGGAAAGTTTGTTCTATGTTTCCAAACTAGAACTCAAAGGCCAAGAAGTGATGTAGCTCTGGGTGTCTACAGTACCAAAGGGATTGGAGTGGTTTACGCACAGATTCATACCAAGACAATAATTTCTTCCCCCCTTATTCCATGTGTTCAAATGGACTTTGAAGTGGGCACAAGTATTTTTTCCTACATACGAACATCAAGGTAACACATCATTCTTTCAAGGATAAAAGCATAGCCATTAGGCTGCATTCAGAGCTGTCAACCCAAAAGAGAGATTTGACTAAGGATGCCTTGAGCTATTCTGCAGATACCCAATTTTGAGAATAGCTGCTACAGAAATAGTACTGGGCAAAACACTTGCTCCTGAAATTGCTTATTTTTCTTCTCGTGGACCTAGCTCTTTGTCTGTGTCAATATAAAAGGTAAGTAGCTTGTGTGCTTCCCTTGACTTGCACCTTATATCTATTAGTCAAATTTGACTGGTAGGCACTTCATCAACTTAAGTGGTAGAGGTTTCTTTTAGTGTAGTATCCATGTTGAAAATTTCAGAAAGCGTGAGAATCATGACAGCTCTAATATACAGAGATTCCTTGCTATGTAGATAACCCTTATTTGGAAAGAAAATCATTTACCTTGTCCTCTATTTGGTGAATAATGCTTTTGCAGCCCATGTATTGTGAGAATGTTTCCCCAAAGGCATTAAAATATTCATACTTGATACAAACTGTGGATAGTGTACTGAGTCTCTAGTTTTCGGTATAGAATATCTCATGGTATATTGATCATTCTCTTTTATGTGATGTTCCTTACACTTTATTTGAAGTTCAGAAATTTGACAGTGCATTTCATTTTATTAGTGTTGTCTTTTGCAACCTTCTCTGCGACAGATAAAGTATTCACTTACTAGCATTGATCTTCGAATATAACTTCGTAGGTAGAGTTTCTAGGTTTTTCCATTCTTCCATTTATTGTGTTGTTGAAATGCACAATTTTGGTATTGTGTTTCGTTTTGAAATGTAACTTTATGCCTATTGATGCAAGAGCATCCGACTAGGGAGGCAAACAGACAGCAGGTTTTTCATGTTTTTTTCAGTGCTGTGTTATCCTACAGGTCTTTGAACCTGTTCCTGTTTAATTTATCTTTCCTAGGATAGATGACTAGTTGTCAGTAGAGTTGTTATAGTATAACTGACTTTTTACTTTTATTTTATTAAGCAATTGTAGTGGGTCATTAGGCTGTTTTAAAATTCGATTAGTGAAAAAGTGAAAATAGTAATAATGTGGAACATATAACCGTGTAACCAACATTGAGGTAGTTACCAACTGGTAACGAATTTGCCTCCACTGGGCTACAAAAAGAACAGGAAGGTTACTGTACAAGGGTTCTGCAAACCTATCATTGAATAGAGAAATGAAAAAAGAGTATTGACTCTTATCAGAAAATATACCATCTGTGTTTTATTTAGATTACTGAAGTGTGTTTCAAATAGAAAAATTCACTGTCGAGTTGCCAACATGCAAATTCAGGAATAGACATGTTTGTTTATTTTTCCTCTTAAGAAATACTGTTATCAAAGTGCAGGTGTGTTACAGCTACGAAGACGTTGATTCAACACATTCAAGAATTGAAAGAAATACAAGGGAACACAGCAAGACAAGCTACGCACTGACGGAGAAAATCAAACAATCAAGCCCATTGCATGGAACATTAAATCCACAGGTATTTTCATAAAACTATGTCATTTTCATAAGCAAACTGGGAATTAGTAAAAACCCTCTGTATAAGGTTATCAGTAGAGCGAAAGTCCGACTCTGGAGTACATTAAATTAAATTTTGAAACAATAGAAAGAAAAACGAGATTTACAGCTTGGGGTTTTAGCGAGAAACCCTACGGCCACAGGAAACTAACTCCGAAAGCATCCGAAGGTTACAGGTGGGGTTTTAAAACTTGAAAAGTCTTGAAAACCAAATTCTGTCAGAGTGACAGATCTCGTAATGAGATATAGACACAGCAGAATGATTACGCCATAAGGAAACCTAAAAAAGAAACTAGCACAAGATCACCTATGAAATCTTTAATAGTTTCTGCATTAAGAAGGGTTTGAGTTCGGTGAGAACCTACCTTTGGAAACCAGAGATCGAACGAAGTCCAGGATGAAAGATTGGAAAACCAGAAGGGTTCGAATCACCTGTGCAACAAGAACATTAAATCAGTTCAAGACCTGTGTGACCATTTTGTTGTTTCCAGTGAGATTAATAAGAGGAGAAGAAACCATGAGTTCTTACCTTGCGCAGAGACAGAACATTTCGATTTCTGTTGAGCCGAGTAACTGACAAGGGAACCAGCTGAGCCTGCTCGCAAGGAGCCTCGTGGTTAGCATGGAAATAAGAAGTTCAGGGTTCTGAAACAAGGAGAGGTGGCTTACCGATACTGTTCGCCGACCGGAGCAGAGTTAGCCGGAGAAAGCCCAGAACTGGAAACCAAAAGCTGTGCACAGCTGATAAAAGAAGTTAGATGAGAAAACAAACCACAAAGAGAAATAACCAGAGAAATTGGCATATCGAAAAACCTGTAGGTGTTGAGTGAGAACCAGAAAACCAAACCAGTCACAGTAAGAAGGAGCCGAACTGTCAAGGAGACCGAATAACCCAAACTCCATCACAACAGTTCCGATTCGCCGTTGTAGCAACAGTTACCATGGGGAAAGAAACCCACAGAGAAGAGGAAAACCTCAGCAAAAATCACAGGGTCGAAACCCTCTCACACCGTGCGGAACAGGAAGGGAAAATGACCGACTGAATGAGAAAACCACGAGCAAAAGGGCGAGGAACGTGTGACATCGTCTGTCGACAAGTGGATCGATCGAGCCGATCGATGCAATCAATGTGCAATTAATTGCGTATCACCAGGACACTACATCAAATCCCACAGAGAGTGAAAGACTCGAGGTTTGTTGCGGAGAGTAATGACAAGAATCTGACGTGTAAAACAAACAAACTTCCATTGTAAAGCCACGTAGTCACAATTGTTAATTTCTGTGATAAATTTTTGTTGATTGTTATTTGACTTGGCGTGTGGGCTGGATGTACCCATCAAGTGGTATCGGAGCAAATTTTTGAGGTCACAAGAAGATGGAAGTTGGCAGAAGAGGAAGAGGAAGAGGAAGAGAAATCCGGAGGGTAGCAGAAGAGGGATTGCGAGAAGAGATTTGAATTTTGAATCAAAGATTGGCAGCAGTAGAAGCTGGGGGAAGGAGAAACCCAGCGAATGACAGTGATGAAGATGTTGTAGAACCAGAAGATGAGTTCGAAGGGGTGACACCTGAACTCAGATTGTTGAAATCAGTTTTGTTATCGAGTCATAAGCCAAAGCATGAGCTTTCCACTTATGACGGAAGTTTGTCGGCAGATGTGTTATTAGATTGGCTGAGTGAAGTAAACAAATACTTTGAGTTTGAAGAAACCAGTGAGGACAAACAGGTAAAGTTCGCTGCCACCAAGTTGAAAGGACATGTGTCCTTGTGGTGGGACAGCATTCAGGCAGAAAGGAAAAGGCTAAACAAGCAGCCTATAAGGAAGTGGGGCAGAATGGAGGCAAAACTGAAAGAGAAATTTCTGCCTAAATATTATCAAATTATGCTATACAGGCAAGTACAAAACTTGAGACAAAGGGGAATGACAGTTAAGGAATATACTGAAGAATTTTACAAGTTAAATCTGCGGGCAGGGTATATGGAAGATACCCCAGAAAAGACAGCAAGATTCGTGAATGGGCTGAGAGGGGAGATACTGGATGAAATCAGTATCCTCTCACCTAGAACTTTGGACGAAGCATACCATTTTTCTCTGAAGGCAGAGGAGAAAATAAACAGGAAGCAAAATGCCAGAAGAGGAGGTGGATCTGGCAGAGGAAAGGGGAAGGCCTTTGGTAAAGGCAGAGGAATAGGTTCCAATGAGGAGAGCAGTAGTTCCAAATCTGCAGGGACAACAGAAAAGGACAACAGCACTAGAGGAGGATGACCAGCCCAGGGAGGGAGAGGAAATGGTCGGGGAAGAGGAACTGTCCAGTGCTACAGGTGCCACAAGTGGGGGCACAAATCGTATGAATGTCCTGAAAGCGAACCAGTAGGTGGGAGAGGAGCTTATGTTGCTTAGCCTGAGGAAGCGGAAGCACCGCCTCAGGAAGTGGAAAATGCCCCAGAGACAGGGGAAGCCTTGGTGCTGAACAAGGTGCTGTTAAAACCAGCAAAGGAGATTATGGACCCAGATCAAAGGAAGGCTTTGTTCCGAATAGTTTGCAAATCACAGGGAAAGTGCTGCAAACTGATCATTGATAGCGGGAGCACTGACAATTTGGTGGCCATGGAAATGGTGGAGAAATTGGGATTGAAGAAGCTGAAACATCCCACTCCCTACAAAGTGTTGTGGCTGCAGAAAGGACATCAACTATTAGTTGATGAACAATGCGAGGTGGAGTTCCAGATAGGCAGATATAAAGACAAGATTGTCTGCGATGTTATGCCAATGGATGTCTGTCATATACTGTTAGGAAGGCCCTGGCAGTTTGACAGAAAATTGGTTCATGACGGAAGAACGAACTGTTACAAGTTTGTTAAAGATGGAGTCAAGCACACACTTGTACCCATCAAAGAGGAAGGTACAGAAGAAGCTAGTGGAGTAAAAGTGTTGCTGATGGGTGGAAAATAATTTTTGAAACAGATTGAAGACAATGATGTGAATTTTGCTGTTGTGAGAAGGCCAAGAACAGTGGTACTGCACACAAAGATTTTAGATTTACCTGAGGGGATTCAAGACATGTTGCAAGATTTTGGAGATATCATAGTAGATGATCTTCCAGACGAGCTACCCCCTGAGAGAGGTATCAGCCACTGCATTGATTTTATACCAGGAGCTAGCTTACCAAATAAGGCAGCTTATCGTATGAGCCCGAAAGATCATGAAGAAATTCGGAAATAGGTGCAGGAATTGCTTGATAAAGGGTTGATTAGAGAGAGTATGAGTCCTTGTGCAGTTCCGACAGTGTTAGCTCCTAAGAAAGGTGGCGAATGGCGAATGTGTACAGATTCGAGAGCTATTAACAAGATTATGATTCGGTACAGGTTTCCACTACCGAGAATGGATGACATGATGGACTGTCTGAGTGGGGCAGCATATTTTTCAAAGATTGACTTGAAAAGTGGCTAGCACCAGATTCGAATCCGAGAAGGGGATGAGTGGAAGACAGCTTTCAAGACCAATGAAGGGTTGTATGAATGGCTGGTGATGCCATTCGGATTAAGCAACGCTCCCAGTACCTTCATGCGCCTAATGAACGAGGTACTGAAGGAGTTTATTGGGAAATTTGTGATTGTGTATTTAGATGATATACTAATTTTCAGGAGAACGAAGGAGGAACACTTCCGACATGTTCGAAGTGTATTGAGAAGTTTGCAGCAGAACAAGCTGCTGATAAATCTGAAAAAGTGTACTTTTTTTCAAAAAGAATTGGTTTATCTGGGTTTTGTGATTGCAGAAAACGAGTTGAAGATGGATCCGGAAAAGATTGCAGCAATAGTAAACTGGCCATCTCAAAAGAACTTATTCAAAGTTCGAAGTTTTCATGGTTTAGCAAGCTTTTACAGGAATTTTATCAGAAATTTTAGCAGGATCTGTGCACCCATGTTGGACACAATTAGGAAGGCAAATCAGCCTTTTTGCTGGACTGAAGCAGCAAAAAACAGTTTTCAGACTCTGAAGAAAAAGATCACTGAGAGGCCGATTTTGAGATTACTGGATTTCAACAAACTTTTTCAAGTTCGTTGTGATGCCAGCGGTACAGCCATTGGGGCAGTACTTAGCCAGGAGGATAGACCGGTTGCTTATTTCAGTGAGAAATTGAACGAAAACAGGCAGAAGTATTCGTCTTACGACAAAGAATTTTATGCGGTCGTTCAAGCCTTGAAGCACTGGAGGCACTATTTTCTAGGTAATGAGTTTGTGTTATTTTCTGACAATTCTGCTTTACAGTATGTTATGCAGCAGCACAAGTTGAATCACAAGCATGCAGAATGGGTGGAATATCTGCAAAGCTTTACTTTTGTATTGAAGCATATCAGCGGGCAATCCAACAAGGTGGCAGACGCATTAAGCAGAAGAGATCTGCTTTTGCAGGCGAGTACAGTGCAGGTGCTGGGTTTTGAACACTTGAGGGATCTATATCAAACAGATATAGACTTTAAGGAGGCACATGAAGCATGTCAGAACCCTTTACTACGGAATCACAGTCCGTGGTTGGACTATAATCTGCAAGAGGGATTGCTGTTTAAGGGAGGACAGTTGTGTATTCCCGATTGTTCCATGCGGGAAAACATTATCCGGGAGAAGCATAGCGCAGGTCTAGCCGGACATTTCGGTATAGACAAGACTTCATCCCAAATAGAGCATTTCTATTATTGGCCAAAGTTGCGGCGAGATGTGCAGAGGTATGTCAGCAGGTGCAAAATGTGTCAGTTGGCAAAAGGTCACAGCCAGAATGTAGGACTCTATACGCCATTGCCCATACCAAATAGGCCATGGGACTCAGTCAACTTGGATTTTGTCCTGGGTTTGCCCAGAACACAGCGAGGATTTGATTCAGTGATGGTAGTGGTAGATAGGTTCTCAAAGATGGCGCATTTTATACCCTGTCGAAAAACCAGTGATGCTACTCACGTAGCCCACTTGTTCTTCACAGAAATTGTTCGACTGCATGGCTTGACAAGGTCCATTATTTCAGACCGGGATGTGCGGTTCACAGGACACTTCTGGCGTACCCTGTGGAAAAAGCTGGACACCCAACTAAATTTCAGCTCTGCTTATCACCCACAGACCGATGGGCAAACAGAAGTGGTAAATAGGAGTTTAGGGAACCTGCTAAGAAGCTTAATCGGAGAAAATTCGTGAATGTGGGATCGCGTTCTTGCCCAAGCGAAATTTACGTATAACGATTCTCCAAATCGCAGTACGGGATACAGTCCTTTTCAGGTTCTATACGGTATGCATCCTCGCAGAGTGCATGAACTGCGGGATTTGGGAAAGCTCGAGAAAAGAAGCGCAGATGGAGAAGATTTCGCTCAAGCAATAAATGATCTGCATGAGCAGGTGAAATTGAAGTTGGTAGACAGCAGTCAAAGATACAAACAGCAGGTAGATTTAAAGAGGCGTGAATTTTAGTTCAATATTGGGGACGAATTCCTTGCCCACTTGCGCAAGGAACGGTTTCCAAGAGGGCAGTATAACAAGTTAAAGTTTAAAAAAATTGGCCCCTGCAGAATTCTCTGCAAGTTTTCAGCCAATGCCTATGAAATACAGCTGCCACCCGGAATAGGCATTTCGCCCATTTTTAACGTGGCAGACTTGTTTCCTTACACTACCAGTCCCAGAGATGAAGAGGCAACAAGGCCAGAATGGAATACCCCAGATGAAGAGGATGTTTGGTTAAAGTAGATGCCTGCAGCGTAGCCCCTTGAGATCGATGGTATCCTTGATACACAAGTAGCCAAACAAACACGCAGGAAGGACTATTTACAGTACCTGGTCTGTTGGAAATATGATGCAGAGTGTTGTCCTTGATGGCAACCCACTGAATGAAGATGAAGACATGTGACTGTTGATATGTGTTGTCCTTGATGGCAATCCACCTGATGAAGTTATGCTTGACTTGATGGGCTTGGTAAATGATGTAAATCTGATGTGATATGATGCTTGTTGATATTATGGTGCTGAGTGTTGTCCTTAAATGGCAACCCATTTGATGAAGATGATGACAACTTACTTGATGAAGTTGTGCTTGATAGAATATGTTCTTGATGAGCTAAATATCTACAGTGAGTACAGAAGGCAATGGAGAGAGGAATTTAGCATGTGCTAAATCTATGATAAAAAGAGTATGTCTCAAGGCATACGCGGATATGTCTAAGGGAAGTCGCGTATGCACGCGGGAAAGAACGTTCCAAGTCGCGTATGGGCAAAAAGTGCTCAAAAAGTGCAAAACCAGGGGTAACCACCATGGTATTGACCCATTGTATTGGGTAATGATCCGCCTAATTGACCCCGTCCAGGAATACCATCGGAAGTAATATTGTTTTGGCTCATGGTATTGAAAAAGGGGCTCAATGTATTGAAAAAGGATAAACCTATATAAAGAGATGAAATTCATTATGCAAATTATGAGTGGGAGCAAGATGTCTGAGCTTGAATGAATACTTCTCTATGAAGTATATTTGTATGGAAAGGGTAAAGGTTTGATAATAGATCTGAATCTATGATGCACCTATGGAGAAATGATGAAGCGGAATATTTAGATCTGGAATGTATTTGTATCTGCTAGATCTGTTTATGGAAGGCTTAGATCTGAGATGAGGCGAACATCTGTCTGAAGTAAAAGGGTAAATCTGAACTGAATATCTGATCTGAAGAAGTATGCTGCTCTATAATGATTGAAGATCTACTCGCTACTTCCCACGGAAGGAGCCCAGCGTATATCGATGAAAACTATTGAAAGAAAAGCGGCATTATGCGCAATGAAATATGTACTGAGGTATACGCTGGTTGACGTGGACGGAAGCGCGTATATACGCGACATCAATGAAAGGAAAGCGCGTATGCAAACTAGGGTTCTTTGAAGTACGTATTGAAAATAGTCGGATCTGTTCTATTGGTTTAATGTAGATATACGTTCTGTGAGTTACATGCTCATTTCATGGTTGGTATGCTAAAAATATGGAGTGGGTCGATCTGAAAATATGATGAAGCGTGGCACGAAGTGGTGCCCAAAAGAGCTTTGGATCGATTAGCGAAAATTGATGAAGCGTGGTCCATAGAAATTATTTAGAGATTCATCGAGGTTGTAGCTCCCTTCAGGTGAAATTTAGTAACGAAGCGGCGTCGTAGCTCCCTTCCGGGAGAGGTGGGTAAACGAAGTCCACGGGAGTTGGAGCTCCCTTCCGGAGAGGTAGTAAAACGAGCACGGGTGGGTGCTGCGTGCTAGTAGAGTCTGCACCGGCACATATGTTGTAAGATATTTTCTCTATAATAAAATATTGAGAGAGTGAGAACAGCTATGGCCCGGTGGTTTTCTCCCGACTTGGGTTTCCACCTAAAAATCCTGGTGTTCATGTGTGATGCTTTGTGTAGTGGTTTACTCTGTTCTTACTGCACATGTCTACTGTTTATTAAACATCTGATGAATGAATGATGAAATTATTTAAGTGAAGAACTAATGATATAATGAGATATCTGTGTATACGCGAGTTTAATAAAGGGTATCCGCGTATATACGCGAGCCTGCTTCAGGAAAGTAGCGTATGGGTTTTAGAAGCAAGAAAAAGTAAAAGTTTGAATATGTGATGAAAATCTTGGATTCACCCCCTCTTAGTATTTTCTCAACAATTGGTATCGGGAATTATACAGCAGAAGCTTGATCGCTTGAAGGAGATGCGAGTGTGATGGAATCAAGAAGGTGATGTCTATAAAACCACCTCTATTCAATAAGAGTAATCCCGATATTTTGGAAGGTGCGAACAAAAGCATATCTGAAGTCTTAGTGCGGATGTATGAACAATCGTGGAAGAAGGTTATCAATACCGAGCAAGTATTCCTTGCGATGCGGTGAAAGAAAGAAGTATGAAATCAATGCCAAAGCGATGAATGTCTTATTGGGAAGCATGTCGAATCGGAATTTGCTAAAGTGATGCGGCTACATTAAACAAAAGAATATGGGACAAAATCATTCTAAGCTATGAAGGAGACACAAAGGTAAAAAGTGCAAAACTCCAAACTCTCAGAATTGAATATGAAAATTTGAAGATGCATAGTGATGAGAGTATTTCCAGTTTCTTTTTACGTCTAGATGATATTGTAAATCGTATGAGAAGTTTGGGTGAAACCATAAGCGATACTACTCTGGTGGAAAAAGTCTTAAGATCTTTGACTTCAAAATTTGAGTCAAAAGTATCAGCTATTGAAGAAAGGCAAGATCTGCAAACTCTTACTATTGTTCAACTTCATGGTATTCTGAATGCTTATGAAATGAGATAAGGAGGTCCTTCTCAAATAAGAGAAGTTGCTTTTAAGGCATCTACAAAAGGAAAGGAAAAGGAAGTTGTCAAAGAATCCAGCTATATATCCGATGAAGAAGAAGCAAATTTCGTAAGAAAGCTCCAACTAGGTACCGGAAGATTCAAAGGTAAGCTTCCCTTCAAATGTTTTGAGTGTGGAAAAGTTGGTCATTATGCTGCTAAATGTCCTTATAGAGAAAAGCATGGTAAAGGGAAACAATTTGAAAAGAGAAAGAGTTAATATGCAAAAGAAGATGATGATGAAGTGTCCAGTGAAGATGAAGAAGATTCTGACCATGATCTGAAAGTGCTCATGGCAAAGAAGCAAAAGAAGAAGCCTACTCGAAACAAGGAGATCTCTAAGAAAACATGGTTAGCAGAAATTGAAGAAGATGAATCAGATAGTGATTGGGGTCCAAATTTTCTCATTGGTACAATGAATAGTGAAGATAGTGAAAGTAAGGTTGTGGATCTAGAAGAAGCTCTCAAGGTTAAAGATGAAGAACTACAAAGTTCATCTAAAACGCAAGAATCTATCAACAAAGAGAAGATCTCTAAAATGAATGGACAGATAGAAATAATGAAGGGACAGATAGAAATACATCAAAGACTGCAGGATGAAGTAGCCAATCGAAGTGAAAGCCTTGAAGCTGAAATTATCTCCCTCAAAGAAGACCTGGATAAATCAAATAAGAAGAATGCAGGACTTGAAGCAGAAAACATATCTCTGAAAGTAAATCTCGAAGCATCAAAGAAGAAGAATGAAGAGCTGCAACAAACATGTGAAGAAAACGAAAATTGGTTGAAAGAAGAGATTCTAAATCTGAAGGATCAAGTAGAAGATGAAAGAAGGAAAGAAGAAAGCATGACAAAGCAATGTCAAGCCTTGGAGGTTGAGGTAAACATTCTCAAAGGTAAATTAGAAGAAAAGGTTAAACTTTTGAGGTTTCAAGATAGTACTAATACTTTGGACAATATTCTGAGTAATCAAAGGTCTCCTGCTATCAAACTTGGTCTTGGTTTTCATGAAACTGTTAAAGGAGAATCTAGCTCACAAGGAAGTGCTAAAAATTCAGAGGATGTCAATGCAAAACCTGAAGTGTTGAATTCTCAAAGGAATTCATTCAAGAACGTTGAATGTTTTAAATTTCATAATTATGGGCATGTTGCAGCCAATTGCAGAAGCAGAACAATTCAGCGACAAACAAACAGGTTCTACTCAGAAAGGTACTCTAGTAGCTTCAAGGGATATTGTTTTTCATGTAAAAAGTATGGACATAAAGCAGCTGACTGTAAAAGGAGGAAGATTAGAAATACTCATTATGATTCTTATGCTTATTTCTCTGGACTTATGAGATGTTATTCTTGTAACAAGTATGGACATGTAGAAAAGGAATGCAGGTTGAATAGATCTGAGAAAGTGGACAATTTTCAGCATACAGTTAGAAAGTTCAAGAAAATTTGGAAAAAGAAGGAGGACCAATCAGAAACGTAGGGAATTCTGACCCTATTGCAGTCATCCGCTTCTGAAGCTTACTTCTCTGTTTGACTACAGGAATGATGTGGGATACATTATCAGATTTAGTAATGTATCGTCACAGGGGGAGCAATGTATGATGTCTCTCATGGTTGATTTGATTATTCTGGTTATATGTATTTCTGACAATGCATCTGGTGTGAAGAAAAGACAGGAACAACAGGAGGAGATGAAGGTGTGAAATTTTCTATATTTCACTTTCCATACGCGGGTTATATGAAACAAAGTCGCGTATACACGTGAGTTCCAGCAGACACAGCCGCGTATGCATTGATGATAAGAGAATTTATCTGATAGCTGAAGATTTGGTGCAGAGGTCTAGGGGGAGCATCAGTCTGACTGATAATAACTGCATTGTTGACTCAATATCAGCTTAATTTCTCAATTCTAAATGATGATGATATGATACTTGATGTCTTATGTTGAAGATTATGGATGAGTTCTGTTTGTTGATGAAGAGTATTCGTTGCTGAGATGAAATTCTTAGTATTCAGAGATAAGGACAGATCATGTAGAGATGGTTGCTGATGACTTGCTGATAAAGGTATTCAGGTTGCACAAGTTAAGAAATAGCACTGGTTTAGGGGGAGCAGCAGGTTGAATACTAATGATTACATTGTTGGCAATATGACTTATTATTCTTTGATTTTTGTGATACTCATGATCAAATGATGATGACTTGGTACATGGTTTATTATGATGAGTTTTTGAGCCCTGGTTGCTGATAAGTATCTTCTGTGCTCACACATGGATGAGTTGGATGTCGAGTTTGTTACTATGGTTGAGATCTTCTCCCTACATATGTTACTTCATGTTAAATCTTGAAAATATTGATGATATTGGACCACATGGATGATTGCTTGACACATATTTGAAGATGATTGTTCTAGTGTGATAATCTCTCTTGGAAAGATTGTATTGATGCTGCAAAGAATCTGAAGGCTTGGTTACTAATGTACTTATGCTACAACCGTTGGATGACGCTTGAGGACACAACTACACTGTTCTATCTATCTGTAGTCCAGGGAAGCATTCAAATATCTCATAAAGAAGCTGAACACTGCATTTTTCTCACAGAGGATCAGATCTGGTTAAAGTGTAGAAGGTGACATTGGATACGCGGGTTTCCTGAAACACAGTCGCGTATATACGCGAGTTCATGCACAGAAAACCGCGTATGTCTGATTGCTGACATTTTTTTGGTTGGAGTCAGCTCTCTTCAGCACAGCTGCAGTGCTGTTTGGTATCTCTAATACTATTTGGTATCTTTGGTGGTGTTCCAGTTCTCATAATTCTATTTCTAATGTTTTGATAAAGATGCCTTGATGATTTGTTGGTGAAAGTGTTCAGGATGCACAAACTAAGGGGGAGCCTTAGTCATATGAAAAGGATGCATGGATGCACAGATTAAGGGGGAGCATTAGCTTTTCTGAGAATAATGCATTGTTGGCATTATGTTGATTCTGAAATATGTTCTCTTTCTTGAGGACTTTCTGATGTTGGTCTTAAAGTCATATATGTAATTTGCTGAAAAGGTCTTGTTGAGAACCATGATGTAAATTGTATCATTCAGTCATGTAAGGACTTGTCAATTTTGTAAACCCACTTGGTTGGGTAGCTGTGTCAAATTTGTAAACCCTCTTGGTTGGGTAGTTGAGTCTCATATGTAAATCCACTTGGATGGATAATTGATGTAAGTATGAGTCTTTGGTGATAGGAAGTTCATAGAGTCATGTACTTAATTGAAATATATGGTTGAAGATTCAGCATGAACTCAGGGGGAGCTTGGTCACTTCAGTATATATCAGATCTGCAGAACGTTTCTTCCACATGAGGAGAAAAGGTGAGAATATGCTGGTTTTGATCCGTCCTTTGCCCTTGATGTCAAAGGGGGAGAGTGACATGGTGTTTGAATGCAGATAATGGTGTGAAAGAATTGGGAGAGTGGCATGGTGTCATTGTACCTATCTGCTGTGGTAATCAAACACCATCGTGGTTGCCATCAAGTCCAAAGGGGGAGATTGTTGGAAATATGATGCAGAGTGTTGTCCTTGATGGCAACCCACTAAATGAAGGTGAAGACATGCGACTGTTGATATGTGTTGTCCTTGATGGCAATCCACCTGATGAAGTTATGCTTGACTTGATGGGCTTGGTAAATGATGTAAATCTGATGTGATATGATGCTTGTTGATATTATGGTGCTGAGTGTTGTCCTTAAATGGAAACCCATTTTATGAAGATGATGACAACTTACTTGATGAAGTTGTGCTTGATAGAATATGTTCTTGATGAGCTAAATATCTACAGTGAGTACAGAAGGCAATGGAGAGAGGAATTTAGCATGTGCTAAATCTATGATAAAAAGAGTATGTCTCAAGGCATACGCGGATATGTCTAAGGGAAGTCGCGTATGCACGCGGGAAAGAACGTGCCAAGCCACGTATGGGCAAAAAGCGCTCAAAAAGTGCAAAACCAGGGGTAACCACCATGGTATTGACCCATTGTATTGGGTAATGATCCGCCTAATTGACCCCGTCCAGGAATACCATCGGAAGTAATAGTGTTTTGGCTCATGGTATTGAAAAAGGATAAACCTATATAAAGAGATGAAATTCATTATGCAAATCATGAGTGGGAGCAAGATGTCTGAGCTTGAATGAATACTTCTCTATGAAGTATATCTGTATGGAAAGGGTAAAGGTTTGATAATAGATCTGAATCTATGATGCACCTATGGAGAAATGATGAAGCGGAATATTTTAGATCTGAAATGCACTTGTAACTACTAGATCTGATTATGGAAGGCTTAGATCCGAAATGAGGCGAAAATCTGTCTGAAGTAAAAGGGTAAATATGAATTGAATATCTGATCTGATGAAGTATGCTGCTCTGTAATGATTGAAGATCTATACGCTACTTCGTCGCGGAGGAAGCGCGTATATACGCGGCTTCGATGAAGA